>OW804100.1:110785760-111019040 GCA_942159475.1 Sthenelais limicola | reverse complement strand
CCCCCCACTCAACTGGGACTATTTTTCTTCTCACTGGAGCTGCCACCTGGTGTGTGTGAGAGGAGTACCGAATTAAATAATGCCTGATGTATTTATTAATTCGGTCTTTGTATTTATTTATTTGGTGATTGCCTTGATAATTTTGGTGTTTTTATTTATTCATTTGGTGACTTGATTTATTAATTTTGTGTCTGTACTTTTAATTTGGTCTCTACCTTTTAATTTGGTGAGTGTATTTATTAATTCGGTGAGTGTATTTATTAATT
The DNA here is from genome assembly GCA_942159475.1 of Sthenelais limicola. Taxonomy (NCBI): domain Eukaryota; kingdom Metazoa; phylum Annelida; class Polychaeta; order Phyllodocida; family Sigalionidae; genus Sthenelais; species Sthenelais limicola. Next base: position 111,018,774 of record OW804100.1, on the reverse strand, counting down.
CGGTGAGTGTATTTATTAATTCGGTGACTGCATTTATTAATTCGGTGACTGCATTTATTAATTCGGTGAATGCATTTATTAATTCGGTGACTGCATTTATTAATTAGGTGACTGCATTTATTAATTCGGTGACTGCATTTATTAATTCGGTGACTGCATTTATTAATTCGGTGACTGCATTTATTAATTCGGTGGGTGTATTTATTAATTCGGTATCAGTACTTTTTATTTGGTCTTCACAATTTAGTTTGGTCACTGTATTTATTAATTTTGTTACTGTATTTATTAATTTTGTTATGGTATTTATTAATTTGGTGACTATTTATAATTTGGTGTGTGCAGGTATTAATTTGGTATTTCTATTTATAATTCGGTGACTATTTATTAATTTGGTATCCCTATTTATTAAGTTTGTCTCTGTATTCATTAATTTTATATCTCTATTTATTAATTTGGTGACTATTTATTTATTTTGTATCCGTATTTATTAATTCAGTGATTATTTAATAATGTTGTGTCTGTATTTATTAATTCGGTCATTTTACCTTTTAATTCTGTCCACTGCATTTATTTATTCTGTCCCAGCATTTATTTATTTGGTGTCAGTTTTAAAAAAGTTTTGTGGTTGTATTTTTAAATTTGGTCTTTCTGACTACCAGAAACCCACTGAATTATGAAGGTAACACTTGGCGCCTCATATATATGGGGCCCTGGGGGTGTTTAGGCAGAATTTGGCACCCCGATCCAAAAACGTGCCCAGGAGGCCCCCCCGGGGCCCCCACTTTCTTGGCAGCCCCGCGGGCCCCTATCCAAGCAGAGAAGAGCGTTGGCGCACCAAGTATCTTGACATGCTTCATAAAATGATGATATCTCAATGTCAATATTTTGCGACTTGTGCCTAATTCCCCTGTAAAGTAGTTAAATATACTCCTTAGTTTTATAATGTTGTTGCCACTGTGACTCACTGTTGAACTTGTTGAGAGCTAGGGCTGTGATACAGATTATTTCACAAGGCTGCTAGCCTGTGGTGAGTGGATGTATAATAAATCACAGATACTTTTTGTGGATGTTGGGAAGTAAGTCTGGCTGCCTGAGTGTTCTATAATCAATGAAGTCTATTTGTACATATGGGCAGGTAGGAGGTGTAAAGGTGGTATAGAGAGGTAGGGAGGGAATCGTACAGGTGCAAATGTATTGATGATTTTTACCTTTGCTTTGTTGTACATAATTGAACACATAGATGTCCCTCTCCTAATGTCTTTGATCTCTCTTAACTCTCTACTTCACGCTCTCGTTTCTCTCGCACATTACTCACACTCATTTCTCAGACTCAGCCCTCCCTCATCTCTCTCTCCCTCATCTCTCTCTCCCTCATCTCTCTCCTTCATCTCTCTCTCCCTCAGCTCTCTCCCTCTTATCTCTCTCCTTCTTATCTCTCTCCCTCATCTCTCTCCCTCATCTCTCTCTCCCTCAGCTCTCTCCCTCATCTCTCTCCCCCATCTCTCTCCCTCATCTCTCTCCCTCTTATCTCTCTCCCTCATATCTCTCCCTCATATCTCTCCCTCATCTCTCTCCCTCATATCTCTCCCTCATATCTCTCTCCCTCATCTCTCTCCCTCATATCTCTCCCTCATATCTCTCCCTTATATCTCTCTCCCTCATATCTCTCCCTCATATCTCTCCCTCATCTCTCTCTCCCTCATCTCTCTCCCTCATATCTCTCCCTCATCTCTCTCCCTTATATCTCTCTCCCTCATATCTCTCCCTCATATCTCTCTCCCTGATCCCTCTCCCTCATCTCTCTCCCTCATATCTCTCCCTCATCTCTCTCCCTTATATCTCTCTCCCTCATCTCTCTCCCCCATCTCTCTCCCTGATCTCTCTCCGTCATATATCTCCCTCATCTCTCTCCCTTATATCTCTCTCCCTCATCTCTCTCCCTTATATCTCTCCCTCATCTCTCTCTCTCATCTCTCTCCCTCATCTCTCTCCCTTATATCTCTCTCCCTCATATCTCTCCCTCATATCTCTCTCCCTCATCTCTCTCCCTCATATCTCTCCCTCATCTCTCTCCCTTATATCTCTCCCTTATATCTCTCCCTTATATCTCTCCCTCATATCTCTCCCTCATATCTCTCTCCCTCATCTCTCTCCCTCATATCTCTCTCCCTCATCTGTCTCCCTCATATCTCTCTCCCTCATCTGTCTCCCTCATATCTGTCTCCCTCATCTCTCTCCCTCATCTCTCTCCCTTATATCTCTCTCTCTGATCTCTCTTCCTCATATATCTCCCTCATCTCTCTCCCTCATCTCTCACCTTCACCTCTCTCCCTCATATCTCTCTCCCTCATCTCTCTCCCTCATATCTCTCTCCCTCATATATCTCCCTCATCTGCAAAGAAGATGCAAAGATGATGTAATTGCCGGCAATGAGGAGGACTATCAGTGACTGCATCCTCTTTGCATCGACAAGGGGGAAAGGTTTGGCAACTATAGAACCAATTTTCATTTGTTTACATATACAATCTCATCAACTAGACATCGCCAACGCATTGCTACAGCCCTTACCTCCATTGACAATGCACCAATGCAAAATCTCATCGCCAGGAAATATCCAACTTGTTTGATATTCATCCCGACCCTAACCGATGCAATTTTCACATCGCCCGCTCACCACTTGTCATCGCTGGCTATTGCCGTAGTCCATGGGCCAGGGGGGTCATTAGTACCATCTCGGGGGACGGATTCTCACCTATCCCAAAAAATAGAAGGGGTCATGGGCTTTCAAATGAGCTATGATACGCTTTTCAAATGAGTAGCTTATTGGCCACCAGGGGGCACTGAAGGTGAATATTTTCAGTTTTTACCCTATTTATGGTTGAAATATTATCTGTACAGCTTCATGCATGTAAAACCAATTAAACAGTGTAGAATTACCTATCGATTGATGTATAACTCATGATGATAGCATTATTAACTGATTTTTAATGATTTTTTGAATATTAAAAAAAAAGCTGTTTTGGAAAATTTCCTGTTTTTCCATAAAAACACTTGACTTTTTCAGCATGAAATATTTGATATATTGCCAGGCATACATTAAATCATTTATTAGGCATATTCTGCTGAATGATGGAAAGCAAACAGCTTGTCTCTATTCTCAAAATCATCAGAGATACAAATATTTTACATAAAAAAGCCAAAATCATAAAACGGCACAAAAATCAATGCATGTCCCATAGTCATCATTCTTTAAAAAAGAGTTAATTTGATATTACCTGCAGTCTAGAGACTATTCTCTTTCCTCATTCTCATCATCTGATGCATCTGTTATAGTTTTAAAAGCATCAGAACCTTGATTACTACAGGATTTTAGACTGCACATGTCAGTGCATGCCATGCCATTACTAAGGCAAATACCTTAGTGTGCATGTTCTTCTACATGTACATGCCAGCTGGGACAATACTGCATTTGGTGCCACTGGTCCAGAGATCCCGTCTATATCCACTTTTTCCCTACCACACTGACCTATAGTCATTTTCCAACCATGGCAGAAGGGCAGTGGCACTGGTTGTACTGACAGGCTCCTCCTCCATATGGCCGCCTGATAGTTTGCCCTCATTTATCAGGAATTTCACAAGCTCCTTTTTGTTATTCTCATTGCCGAGGAACTTTCTCCATTGTTTGACAACATGGCCTGCGGAAAGTTTCTGAAAGGAAGTTCCTGGGTCAGCGTGTCTTCTTTCTCTTTCAATGTTCTTGATAGATATTTCTTTGGATGTATCAAATACAATGTCCAGCCTCTCTGCTGCACAACTGTCATGAAATATGAAGCTGAGCAGGCAACTAGCAATCTCATCATATGTTTTGTTATCTCCGTTTATTTTATTGACAAGGGACATTCCATCAACGATGCAAGCATAGGACTCTGGAATTTCATTGGCAGGACTGATATCACTTTCAATAGATTTATACAGTGTTGATTTGTTGGTCTTTCTTGGACAACCATCAGGTGTAGCAAGTGCCCATGGAAAAGGTCCAAGTGGATATTCAAGAACCTCTGACATGAAAAGGTTGCGTCTTTGAGCAATAAGTATCATTGATGCAAACAACTTACGATCAGCTTTCAAAATTACCTCTCGATTGCCTACTTTGATGCCAGAAGATGATTTCATGAGGCTGGAAAATGTTTTGAGCTTGTCATGGTATTCTAGCATACAGGCTTTTCTCATGGGTGAACAATCGTTCTTTTTCAAAAGCTTTGAGGGCTTGTTGTCCAATTTTGAAAGCACCCAACAAGTCTTCAGTCACCTGGGACCAACCTTTCAGTTGAGATTGAGATGAGATGATCATATTCACACCTGAATTGTTTTCAAGCATGTCCATCAAGGACAAAACAGCAGTCTCATACTTCTCTAACCTTGGGGGATGCAGATCAGGATGATCATTTCTGTTGTTGGTAAGATTGATTTGTCTGCGTAGGATCTTCACAAAAGATGTCTGATATTCAGCTGTCAGGTAGTATCGCTGTAACATTCCAGCTTTTAAGCTGAATCCTTTTGTACCACCTGGAGTTTGGGTATCTTTGTTAACGGTCTCTTCAACCATTTGGTCAATAGGAATTTTCCCAAATGTATTCTTGGGACCAAGTTGGACAGAAATACCTCCATTGAATAGATATTCCTGCACACCTGGATTGGTATCAGGAAGGGAGCACATTGTAGCATAGTAGACAGGCAAGTATCTGGCACAGTTCACATTGTCATATGCAAAGCACCAAGGGATAATTTCTTTAATAGAACTGAGGTGTAGATCCAATTTGCCTTCCCTTGATGCTCTTATCATCATAAGAAGAGTACTGACCATATCTAGGTAGCTCATCCAAAAGGATGCCATCACTCCCTTCTCATTTCTCATCTGATTGAGGAAAATACTGTGGAGAAAAAAGACTCTCTTGAAAGCATCTGTCCTCAGGAAAATCTCTTGGCTTTCCTGTGTAGGCACTTCACAAAATTCAAGAACCAGGTTTTCTATTTCGGTTAATAGGTGTTGCTCTTCACTATAGTTAGTTCTTACCCATGTCTGGAACTCTTTCCATAGAATTCGTTGGAAGGCCTCAAATAACAACTTATGTGTTCTCACTGCCCTGTTGTAGCACCGACCTTCCATCACCTTCGTTACTGTACCTTCTGCAACAATTCCAGATTCAATGCACAAATCCCAAAGACCAGCATCCTGAAACCGCTTATTCCACAGCCTTAGGACTATGCTACGAAACCTTTCCTGCTGCTTTAATTGAACTTCTAACACCTTTGCATATAAGGCTTGGTCAAAAACTGCAACTATACATTTCAGATTCAAGGTTTCCATAATTTTCTTGGACTACAATAGGATCTCTTGTGTTCATACTAGTTGCTGGAGAGTTTATTGTAGGAAGGTAACCCACTTCATCCTGCATGATATGTACATTGTTTCTTGTAATGATATTGAAACCAGTCCACCCACTGGTAGTTTGGTCCTGTTGTTTATGGACCCTTGCCAAAATCCAGGTTAGGTTCTTTTCCTGGGCTTCTGATTCAACCATTGAAAGGTCCAGGTTTTTGTAACAAATGAAAGAAGGGTCTGCTCTGCTTCCACTGTTGTACAGTGGGATAATATCAAAGCTTGTCTCCACAGATCGCTGTTTCTTTTTCTCAATTTGTGGCAATATCTTCTCTTGTTTGGGACCAAAGACTGCTTTCTGCACTACTATACCATTAACCCGATGAGAAGTATCATGACCAGTTAATGTTTCTTTAAGTCGGTCAATGTTATCCCATCCAAGAGATGCCATGATGCCTATATGTATATTGGATGGTAATACAGCCCCAATACTGGAAAAGCTCTCCATTTTTTGAATGCATAGCGCAGTGTCAATCTCTCTGAGCTGAGTGTATGATGTACTGTGGCCTAACCTGTTTAGAATATGGATCAGTTCAACATTACCAGTGAGGCTCTTTACTACAAATGGTATCAGCACATGTTTTGGCATTTTGATCTTGCCATTAGTTGCTGCATACACAATATCGTTTTTGTTGCTGTATTTTAGATCATTTTGAGCAAAATTCAAGAAATCGGTAATTTTGCACACATTTTTTATTTTTAAAAAATCCTAAAAAATCAGCTAACAATGCTAAAATCAAGTATGATACATCAATCAATAGATAATTTCACATAGTTAATTTGATTTAATATGCATAAAGCTGTACTGATAATATTTTAACCATGTGTGGCTTAAAAACCAAAAGAATGATGACTACAGAACATGCATTGATTTTTGTGCCGTTTTATGATTTTGGCTTTTTTATGTAAAATATTTGTATCTCTGATGATTTTGAGAATAGAGACAAGCTGTTTGCTTTCCATCATTCAGCAGAATATGCCTAATAAATGATTTAATGTATGCCTGGCAATATATCAAATATTTCATGCTGAAAAAGTCAAGTGTTTTTATGGAAAAACAGGAAATTTTCCAAAACAGCTTTTTTTTTAATATTCAAAAAATCATTAAAAATCAGTTAATAATGCTATCATCATAAGTTATACATCAATCGATAGGTAATTCTACACTGTTTAATTGGTTTTACATGCATGAAGCTGTACAGATAATATTTCAACCATAAATAGGGTAAAAACTGAAAATATTCACCTTCAGCGCCCCCTGGTGGCCAATAAGCTACTCATTTGAAAAGCATATCATAGCTCATTTGAAAGCCCATGACCCCTTCTATTTTTTGGGATAGGTGAGAATCCGTCCCCCGAGATGGTACTAATATGCAAAATTTGAGGCCCTGGCCCATGGACTACCGAGGGCATAGCGATGGATAGTCGATGCAAAAACATTTCACAATTTCACAAAATTCTTATCGTCTAACTCATCGCCAATGCATCGCCAACGATTGTGTCAACAGTGACCAGACCACTTAATGTCCACCATCATTAGAACAGCCTCGATCTCCTCTTTTCAAATATGATGGTATCTCAACATCTATTTCTTGTGACTTGTGACGCATTTGGCCCTAAAACATCACATATAAAAACTAAACATTCTAAAAGCTAGTATCCCCTCATTACTGTCAGGCACCACATGTATGTATGTGATGCCTGACAGTGATTCATCCTCCCTTCACTTACATCTCAGCCTCACGTCATATAACACTCAATTATCTACTCGTTATAACAAGCGCACATGTTCCTACCATCATTAGGCACGCTTTGTCTGTCTTATGGGTCACATCTTTAGAAAATGCACAATTCACTTCCACCAAGCCTCTCAAATAACCCACATCTAACACTAGAATGAGCTTCAAAACATAGTTTAACATAACAGAACAGATACTTTAAATCAATGTGATACCAAATATACTCAGATATACCTTGTACTCATCAGTTTTCAGCGTAATTTAGCAAAATTTCCTAAATGTGTAGAGTTGCCAATTGTACATTTTCTGAAAATCAGACCCATATATACTCCCTTCACTGCTGTGTTCCAGCCTTTATCTTGACATATGTGATGTGTTACAGGGAAATGAGTCACAAGTCACAGAGTTGATATTGTTCAAAGTCTTTTATTCACAGGATCGCTTTACTGGAGAGTGTTCATTTGTTGGGTGCTTAACTTTGTGTGTAGCATGAGTACATTTCCCAAATTCCAAGACAGTGTATTAAATATATACATGCATATCTGAAGTCATGTAATAGAGTATATTCAGCTACTTTACTAGTCCACCATCGTCCATCCAAAAATTGTGCAAACTTTTTTTAAACATAAAAATATCAAACATTAAATATAGAAATACTACTTTGATGGCTTTATTGGAATCGGTTTGATCTCATTTTTCCAAATATGGTGATATCTCAAAATCTGTCTTTTGCGACTTGTGACTCATTTCCCTGGAACACGTCACGTATGAGAAGACATACTGTAGCATATCGTCCGGTAATATTCTCTAATTACTCTGTTTTTTTCTAAACATGTGACAGGAAAAATGGTTGCTTAGGATAATTGGTCAAAAAAGGAGGAACTTTTTGTTTTCATATTCCATGTCAATTCTGTTTCATGTTCATTCGTCAAGGTATACTTTGTTTTTCAGAAATAATCTATATATTCTTAGTAGTCTTTGAACTTGAAAAAAGTAATATCCCTAGTGGATGGTACATTGAATCAGAGCCTGTCATTCCGACTCATCTTGCTGTCACATATCATATACAAGAAGGTATAACAAGCTAGGACATTCTGACTCATCTTTCTGTCACATATCATAATACAAGAAGGTATAACAAGCTAGGACATGATGCACACTAGACATTACAGAGATTGAACAGACCTCCACTGGCACTAATGGCTCAGCTTTTCAGAAAATGTACACTTGGCAGCAGTACACATTTAGTAAATTCTGCTAAATCAGGCTGCAAATTGGTCAATACTAGGTAAATTCGAGAATATTCGGCATTGCATTGATTCTAGCAATCTGTTTGGCTAGGCTGAACTGTATTTTTAACTTTATTTTGGTCTGAAATTTGGGTTATTTGAGAAGATTGGCGAAGTTGAATTGTAGATTTTCTGAAAATCTGACCCTAATACTAAAAATAATGTAACGCTGCCATTGTGGCTAGTAGATGCCACTGCTCACTTGTAACACAATTATGTATACACCTCCCACCTACACTACAGTACATCATTGACACTCATAATCCCCATAGGTATATTGTAGGTGTGTAGTGGATTAATACAGCTGAATATTGTATTACTGCTCACTGATGTGTGGGTAGGAGGATTAGGGTATTTGGGTCAGATTTTTAGATAATGTACAATTCACTTCCACCAATCCTCTAAAATAACCCACATTAAAACTAAAATGAGTTTCAAAACATAATTTAACATAGAAAAACAGATACTTTAAATCAACATGATACTAAATATACCCAAATATACCCGGTAGTCATCATTTTTAAACCTAATTTAGCAACATTTCCTAAATGTGTAGAGCTGCCAATTGTACATTTTCTGAAAATCTGACCCATATATGCTGCATCCTCAGGTTATTTTTCTTATACTTCCTACAGATTAAATGAAGACAATGATGGAGACATAAGTCCACTCGCAATGTCTGACTTGCTACAAACACTCCTTAGTCTCAGTACACAAATTAGTAACATCGGAAGCAACATCATTGAGACTTTCAAATCATTACAACATTATAGACTCATATCAATTATTACCTAAGGATAGATATTCTATACTGCTGCTGTAGCACTGCACTCCTTGTCTTCTTTTTTTTAATAATTTTTATTGATCAAAGTTTTACAACATATGCAATAATTCTCATTTGCCAAACTGAAAAATCTAGTTCTTACTACACATACATAATTTTAACATTAATTCATATTCCTTTTATAACTACACTTTCATCTGTCACTATTAACTCTTTTAAGGGACCACCCTCCATGATAGTGGCTTCTCCCTACATCTTTCTGAAACCTAGAATGTTTTTTTGAGCAGTTAGTTTCCTGATGCATTCATACTTGAACGTACTTGAACATGTCATACTGTACATGGGTCCCCCTCATGGCTAGTGGCTATCCACATGCAAATCCTGTTATTGGATTCCTAATTGTTCTGTACAATCACTTATTATACCACTATGATTATCAAACTGGGCTTATTTGAAAATTCCACATCAATGGAAAATGTTATCCCAGTATAAATAAAACCTTTAAAAAAAAAGTACAATTCGCCTTCATTAATTCTCTCAAATAACCCAAATTCAAGACAGAAATAAGCTTCAAAATACAGTTTAACATAGCAGAACTAATACTATGAATCAATTTGACACTGAATATACCCAGATATACCCGGTATTCATCATTTTCCAGCCTAATTTAGCAGAATTTCGTAAATGTGTAGAGCTGCCTATTGTACATTTTCAGAAAGTCTGACCCATATATCAATTGTCTCTGTACATGAGGTGGACAGATAGATAAAGTAAAGGGGAATATGGCATTCTATACATATATCAATTCTATTCACTTCAATGTGGGTGGCTGTTCCAGCAGTATTCCCCACTCCCTCACACAATGTCCTTGACATATAATCGCTGCTTACACTTGTATTTCACATTTCGCAAGGTCTCAAGGTTTCGAGGGCATGAATATTAATATATTTACATTCCTTCATTCAATGTCTAAAGCCTGGGCTCCGCTGCCCCGCTACTTTTCCCGCTACTGCTCCCATTTCTTTGGTCCCGCTACTTTAAGGCTGGGTTCAACTGGCCGGGTACTACTCCTCCCGTTTTTTGACAGTCTGTGCTTCTAAAGTTCTAAAAAAAGCGAGAGCAAGCAATTGAAAGTAACCGGAATGGGTGCTAATGCCCTGCTACTTCCACTGCTACTTCTAATGATACTTAGAAATGTAAGCAGACAACATTTTATTTTCACATAGTAATGAACGCATCAAGTAGCGTGAAATGTAGCGTAGAGTGGTGCCAGTGCCCCACTTCAACCCCTGCTACTTCCCGCTACCACCCCCCTACCTCCGACTACAAAGTAGCAGGCGCTTCAAATCAAACATGTTTGATAGAAACAGGAGCACTCTATGCCTCAAAAAAGCTCCAAAATAAGAGGGAAGTAACGTGGCTTTGTAGAGCAACCCAATTTTCTGCTCCCACTTCTTTCATCAAGAAGAGGGAGCAGTAGCGGGTGAAGTAGCCGGCCAGTGGAACCCAGCTTTTAGAAGTAACGGGAAGTAACAGGAAGCAGTTGTTTCAAATCAAACAGATGTAGAATCTGTAAACCCCACCCAAATCAAATCAATAATAAAAACAAATGACTGATTAGAAGCCTTCCCCGCTAGCAGCCATTGTCTAGCAGTAAGTGTTGATACACTGTTCAGCATTAGCAGTGCCTCAATAAGGCAATTACAGCCTAACTAACCCAATTACTCGCCCTATTGCTCACTTATTGCTCTATTGAGCCACTCAGTGAGCCACTCAGTAGGCCATTCAACCAGGCTGAGTAGCTCTAACAGGCAAATAGGTCAGATTTTCAGAAAATGTACAATTGGCAGCTCTATATATTTAGTAATTTCTGCTAAATTCTGCTAAGAAAAGATCAATATTGGATATATTTGGTATCCCATTGATTTAAAGTATCAGTTCTGTTGTGTTAAACTGCATTTTGAAGCTCATTTTTGTCTTAAATTTGGGTTATTTGAGGGGATTGGTGAAGGTGAATTGTACATTTTCTGAAAATCTCAGCCAAATGTAAGAAATATTAGCCATCCATGGTCTGGCAATGAAAGCTTCTTAAGCTTCTTCTGCTGGACTTGTTCTATAAATATCTCAAGTTTTAGTCGATATCTAATTTCTAATTTCAAATTTGATTCTAGCTTCTTCTGATGGGGATGTTCTTTCAATATCCCATGTACACGTTTTGGTCAATATCAGGTTTCTAGTTATCCAACTTCTCATTTCAAATATAACTCTAGGTAGTGAAGGGGTATCCTCATATCGTTTGTGATGTGTTTTACAAAAATAAGGCACAAATCGCAAAATATATATTTTTCAAGGTAACTTTTTTGAAAGATTCCTTCATTGAAATCTTCTGATTTCTCGGGGGTTTAGCATACTTAGTCATATTGTCATACTTAGTCATAACTATTAACCAAATTTCAGGACTTAGTATTAAATATATCCTTGCGTTTTGAAGGCCTTCATATTCATGATGTCTAGTTACTTTACTGGTAATTACACACCCAGAAACATTGCAAACCTTATTTTTTAACAATAACAAAAACGAACTTGAAATATAGAAATACATATTAAGTGTCCCAGTGTTTACTTTCATTGGAATCACCTTGATCTCATCTTTACAAATAAGATGATATCTCAACATTTTGCGACATATGACTCTTTTTCCAGAAACACATCACACATCATTTCCACACATGTATTTCCACAATGATGCAGTTACAATTTCATAGTTATTTTGGAAAAATAATCGACCTACTGCACATAGTGTAGGTCTTCTAGGACATCTTCAAGTCATACAGTTGGGGTGTGAGCTTCTCCTGTTGGACTGGTTACACCTTTTGGTCAAGAGCTAATTTCTAGTTATATCATTGTTTTTTTTTAAGGTTTCCCCCGCCGAAGGCGGTACGAGCGCCGAAGGCGCTTGTAGCCTACTGGGAAACCTTATATAGGTTCCACTTTTTTGCCTGCTCAGGCTGCTGTAGAAACGTCGGCGTTCAGGGTATAAATAGAAAACACAACTCAGCATCCCGCCACCTTAATTTTAGACGCATTCGCGTACACATCGCGGAAAATGTCGCTCCCGCAAATTGATAAAAAATCACTATTTATACTCAAAAATAATTTGCTGAGATGTTGAAAATCAGAAAGAGCATACTTTTCTCATCCCATGTATGTAGTTTCATCACAACTTTTATTTAAATAAGGAAGATATTAAGGAAACTGTACTGTTATAAAAAAAACCCACAATAATTTACTGCTGTGGCCTGCCCTGCGTTGTGCGAAAAGGCATAGGCATAGGCATATATAGGCAAAATCGTTGTGCAAAACTGGCTTGTCTAATATAGTATTCCAAGGTATTAATATATAAAATAATTGCCTAACCCTATACACCATCGGAAAGAGAAATGTCTAAGCTTGCATTTGGTGGGAATCATATTTCTATATCACTGTCATCGATATAGATATTGATCATGACAGACCAATACAAAGTTTTAGCCAAAGTACATTATTGCGTCATAGCCGGCATATTGCGGGGAAATTACGCTCCCGCGAAATAAAAAAAAACGCTATTTCTACTCCAAATACATTGCCACTATGTTTAAATTCTGAAACAGCATGCTTTTCTACCCCTATGTATTTAATTGTATCAATATTTGTATTCAAATAAGGAAGATATGAGGGAAACTGCACTGCCACTATTGGACAATAATTTTCGGCCTTGCCCCTGCTGCTTGACAGGTATGCCCAGGCATGGCCCACGTTGCTGGCCTTGATTCCCCCAAATACATGGTCAAGATGTTAAAATTCAGAAAGAGCATGCTTTTCTACCCCATTATAATGTAGTTTTATCAACACAAACTTAAATAAGAAAGATATGAGGAAAACTTAAGGCCTATCTTTTTGTCAACACCCGATATGCCGGCCATGACGCAATGTTGTACCGGTCGTTGTGACGTCTTCTAATTTATACTACGTTAGTAACGCGCGTTGTACTTGACAACGTTTTTTCCCGCGCGTATGTTGAGGTTGAAGGTTCAATAGTAGAATTGGTCGGGGGAAACTGTTTTCTCCTTGGTCACAACCAAAATTTCTTGTTTAGTATCTTTAGTATTTCTATACAGCACATCTTCTGAAATAACGACAGACCAAACGATAGTACGAACAAGTACATTGTGTATTGAAGTTATAATAATCAATTAGGACATTAACATTGAGATATGGGCTCACAGTGGATTCCAGGAAAATGAGTCACACATCGCAAAAATGATATTTTTCAAAGTGTTTATTTTACAAGATCACTTCATTGGAATGTTCTGATTTTTTTAGAGCTTATTACTTATATATATATGGATCGATGTATCAAATGTCAGGACAATGTATACATACATGTAATATATCCTTTCGTTTAAAGGTCCTTATATGGAGTATATTTAGTTACTTTACTGTTCACTACCCCCCAGAAATATTGCAACATTTCATTAGATTATTAGACTGTTTACTACGATCTTTGGAATCGGCTTGATCTCATCTTTTCAAATGGAATCTCAAAACCTATTTTTTGTGACTTATGACTCATTTTTCTGAAACACATCACAGTATACCACACAGTACAGCAAAACATAATATGGTAATAAACTGCGGTATTTGTTGTTTTAACTTTGCTTGTATTGATTCATTGTGATGAATTTCCAGTAAATATTTTCTAGTTTCTCTTTCGTTATTTTAGAACTGATCAAAAAGATTTTGGAGGAGTTTGTCTGCTTCTTTTCTAGGGTTTCCCCTGCAGAAGCCTTGTCTGGAAAGGGTTAAATTTAATCATGGGAACAGACAGAAAGGGTTAAATTTAATCATGGGAACAGACAGAAAGGGTTAAATTTAATCATGGGAACAGACAGAAAGGGTTAAATTTAATCATGGGAACAGACAGAAAGGTGCCCCAGGCCTGCACTTGTCTCGCTTTGCTCCTGATTCCTGGACAACCCTTGTCCGATAACTGGGACATGAAAGGCTACAGGCAGTTTAGGACTTTGTCTCTGAACAAATTGATTTCTGCATCCCTTGGGGCCTTGTTTATTGGTTGGGAGAAAATTGCATGAATTTGATGAGTTATAGAATAATGTGTCACACGTTGCAAAACTGATTTTTTTCAATATGTTTTATTTTCGATGTCTCTTTGAAAACATGAATATGTAGTGGGTCCGCCATTACCATCATGAGTGAGTGAGGTTGGTTGCTTTACGCCCTTATCAATACATTTAATATGGTTATATCAAGGGTGGGAGAGCTGAGAGGGAGTGAGTGAGTGAGGTTGGTTGCTTTACGCCCTTATCAATACATTTAATATGGTTATATCAAGGGTGGGAGAGCTGAGAGGGAGTGAGTGAGTGAGGTTGGTTGCTTTACGCCCTTATCAATACATTTAATATGGTTATATCAAGGGTGGGAGAGCTGAGAGGGAGTGAGTGAGTGAGGTTGGTTGCTTTACGCCCTTATCAATACATTTAATATGGTTATATCAAGGGTGGGAGAGCTGAGAGGGAGTGAGTGAGTGAGGTTGGTTGCTTTACGCCCTTATCAACACATTTGATATGGTTATATCAAGGGTGGGAGAGCTGAGAGGGAGTGAGTGAGTGAGATTGGTTGCTTTACGCCCTTATCAATACATTTAATATGGTTATATCAAGGGTGGGAGAGCTGAGAGGGAGTGAGTGAGTGAGGTTGGTTGCTTTACGCCCTTATCAACACATTTGATATGGTTATATCAAGGGTGGGAGAGCTGAGAGGGAGTGAGTGAGTGAGGTTGGTTGCTTTACGCCCTTATCAACACATTTGATATGATTATATCAAGGGTGGGAGAGCTGAGAGGGAGTGAGTGAGTGAGATTGGTTGCTTTACGCCCTTATCAACACATTTAATATGGTTATATCAAGGGTGGGAGAGCTGAGAGGGAGTGAGTGAGTGAGGTTGGTTGCTTTACGCCCTTATCAACACATTTGATATGGTTATATCAAGGGTGGGAGAGCTGAGAGGGAGTGAGTGAGTGAGGTTGGTTGCTTTACGCCCTTATCAACACATTTGATATGGTTATATCAAGGGTGGGAGAGCTGAGAG
Organism: Sthenelais limicola; assembly: GCA_942159475.1. Lineage (NCBI taxonomy): Eukaryota > Metazoa > Annelida > Polychaeta > Phyllodocida > Sigalionidae > Sthenelais > Sthenelais limicola. The sequence continues at coordinate 111,003,375 of OW804100.1, read as the reverse complement.
GGAGTGAGTGAGTGAGATTGGTTGCTTTACGCCCTTATCAACACATTTGATATGGTTATATCAAGGGTGGGAGAGCTGAGAGGGAGTGAGTGAGTGAGATTGGTTGCTTTACGCCCTTTGTTTGACTACCTCTCAGTTAACATCGGTCAAAAACGATGTTCTACTTTTTGTTTTCTTTGTATTGCCCAAATTTATTTAACATCTACCATGATAAGGCCCCCCAAAAATTAGGTGTGTTTCCGATTTATCTGGCTGAAAACTAGGTAGGGGGGTGGTAACTTTTTTTTTTAATTTTTTTTTTGGAAACCACCTCCCAGGAACTGAAAAAAATGTCTTTTTCATAACAATAGTTGTTTTAAACATGGGAAATGTGCTTTTCGACAGTTCTGGGTTAGGAAAACCCGTTTTCCTGCTTTCATAAGCTTTTTTTGTCAAAAAATCCCCCAAAAGTAAGATATGATTTTTAAAAAATCAGGTATGGTTAAAAAAAAGTTAGGTAGGGTAAGGTTTGTCTAGGTAGGGTGTGTGTGTGTGTGTGGGGGGGGGGTAAATCAGAAACACACCTATTTTTTTGTACTGATCTACCTTTCTATCAACCGCAACCAATTAATTAACAAAAACAATCTGTTTATTTACTGCATCACGCCAAAATCATTCTGTGCGAGCAACCATTGAAAACCAGGACACAGACTACATCAATTCATACTTAAGCCCTACCATTTTTTTTTATTAGGAGTATTTATCAGTCAATATACATAAATAACAATGTAATACAGACATGTAGACAATCAAAATAAGTAAAGTCGATAGTATATTGAGCCAGTAGGAAATAGCCTCAGTCTTAGGCTAGCTAAGTCTGGTAAGATGGCCATTACCTTATAGACCTTGACTTTCTTCATGTAGCTGTATAGAGAAAGACACTAAGGACTAGAGATAGCTAAGGTGATGGATGATTGATGAAGAAGAATAGGAGCACATTAAGTGAAATTAAATATATAAGGGTAACAAGCTTTCGGCTTTGGTTAGTAACTTCACCTGATGAAGAGCAATTACGCTCAACAGCTAGTGGAAACAGAAATCACCCACAAAATCCAAATATTTGGGACTTTTCCTCACTACTATATTCACTTAAACTACAACTACCAGGATCCCCACTATATGGGTTAGATTTTCAGAAAATGTACAGTTAGCAGCTCTATACATTTAGTAATATTTGTTAAATTAGGCGGCAATTTGGTCAATACTGGGTAAATTCGGGTATATTTGGCATTGCATTGATTCTAGCAATCTGTTTGGTTAGGTTGAACTGTATTTTGAACTTTATTTTCGTCTGGAATTAGGGCTATTTAAGAGGATTGTTGAAAATGAATTGTACATTTTCTGAAAATCTGACCCATATAGCGGTACTCCTTCCCAGCACTGCTTTTTATTTTCTTGTTTTCTAATTCATCTAAAAGTCATTTGATCAGATTTTTGGATGATTTCCCCCAGGGCTTCATAAAAGTCCACATTTACTTTATTTTTTATTTTGCGACCTGCTAAAATCCTTTACTGCATTGGTTTCACTGATTATCGCTCACCGGCGCACATTTTCCCTACAGCCAATTTGACTTTAAATCACTGCATGAACACAAAGCAGCAACACATTGATAACTTCACTCCTATAAGTACACAATAGGGGAGTTGCATGTGGCACTGCGCATGTCTGTTACAGTGCATTATGGGGTAGATTCTGTTGAAATCTGACATACACATATTTGGCAACATATCGAAAATTACAAGAATGTTATTGCCAATATCAGAGCTCTTATAAAATTATGATATATACAAACCAAATGCATGATGGGAAAGATGGGGACTTGTACTACGGACACATATATAACACATGGATATTGAGATTAGAGCATTGATAAATAGTCCATAATGAACATGTTTTCCATAGATTTTATACTGTACGATTAGTCCCATAATGCCATGCGATTCAAAATGGTGGCTATGCAACTACCCCATTATATACATTTTGTAAAATAGTTGTTGTTCCAATGGCTGCGACTGGAGCTTTAACAGGAAGAACAGGAGTTTATATTCTATGTAATTACTCTGACAGGAGTTTATATTATAGGTAATTTCTCTAACATGAGTCTATATATTATAGGTAATTTCTCTAACATGAGTCTATATATTATAGGTAATTTCTCTGACAGCAGTTTATATTATAGGTAATTTGCAATTGAACATTGGAGAAGCATCTCCTTCAATTGGCAAATTATAGAAATTTGTGTGAGCGCAATTTCACTGTCCCAAGAAAACAAATCAATTAGCGTAAGTGCCTTGGGACAGATTGGCATGGGACAAAGACACATTGCACCATTAGACAATCATTTAGGCCCTACTTAGTGTGGGTAAGAATGAACTGTAAATACAGAATAGTGTGAATAGAAAGTCACCCTCCCAGGTTCCATCAGCCTCCCTCAGCCTCCTTTAGCCTCCCTCAGCCTCCTTTAGCCTCCCTCAGCCTCCCTCAGCCTCCCTCAGCCTCCCTCAGCCTCCCTCAGCCTCCCTCAGCCTCCCTCAGCCTCCCTCAGCTCCCTAACACCCCTCGGTCCTCTTCAATATCTTACATACCCCTCAGTTCCCCTCAGTTCCCCTCATTCCGCCTCAGCTCCCCTCACTTCCCCTCAGCCCCCCTCACTTCCCCTCATTTCCCCTCAGCTCCCCTCAGCTCCCCTCACTTCCCCTCAGCTCCCCTCATTTCCCCTCATTTCCCCTCAGCTCCCCTCAGTTTCCCTCACTTCCCCTCATTTCCCCTCAGTTCCCCTCAGTTCCCCTCATTCCGCCTCATTTCCCCTCAGTTCCCCTCAGTTCCCCTCAGCTCCCCTCAGCTCCCCTCAGTTTCCCTCACTTCCCCTCATTTCCCCTCAGTTCCCCTCAGTTCCCCTAATTTCCCCTCAGCTCCCCTCAGCTCCTCTCAGCTCCCCTCACTTCCCCTCAGTTTCCCCTCAGTTTCCCTCACTTCCCCTCACTTCCCCTCAGCTCCCCTCATTTCCCCTCAGTTCCCCTCATTCCGCCTCAGCTCCCCTCAGTTTCCCTCACTTCCCCTCATTTCCCCTCAGTTCCCCTCAGTTCCCCTCATTCCGCCTCAGCTCCCCTCACTTCCCCTCAGTTCCCCTCAGTTCCCCTCAGCTCCCCTCAGTTCCCCTCAGTTCCCCTCAGCTCCCCTCAGTTCCCCTCAGTTCCCCTCAGCTCCTCTCAGTTCCTCTCAGCTCCCCTCAGCTCCTCTCAGCTCCCCTCACTTCCCCTCACTTCCCCTCACTTCCCCTCACCTCCCCTCAGCTCCCCTCAGCTCCTCTCAGTTCCCCTCACTTCCCCTCAGTTCCCCTCACTTCCCCTCAGTTCCCCTCACTTCCCCTCAGCTTCCCTCAGCTCCCCTCACCTCCCCTCAGCTCCCCTCACCTCCCCTCAGCCCCCCTCAGTTCCCCTCAGTTCCCCTCAGTTCCCCTCACTTGTCCTCAGCTCCCCTCAGCTCCCCTCTCTTCCCCTCAGGTCCCCTAACTTCCCCTCACTTCCCCTCAGCTCCCCTCACTTCCCCTCAGTTCCCCTCCCCTTATGTGTGGGTTACAGCGGGTTCTCTTCAGGAGGCCCCCGTAAGTCCACTCAGCGTCCCGCCTCCCCTTCCCCCGCTCCCACCACAAACTATAGGTTACCCAGACTAAACGCCTTGTGTCTGTCGAGGAAAGGTCATTTCCCAGGACTAATGGCTGCACTTAGTGATTGAAAGTTTTTTCTTCAAGTGCAGTTTAACTGGTTTCCTTCTCCTCGATTGCATCCCTGACAATGCAAAGTTTTAAAACTAGTTTGAATGTATTGCTAAACTACGTGCCTTCTGTCTGCCAGGGGAAATAGAGGTATTTAATATACCTTCCTAGTGGGTAATATGGAACCCTACAGTATTGGTGCTCATACATCGTCCTCCTCCTCCTCCTCCTACCCCTCCTCCTCCTCCTGCCCCTCCTCCTCCTCCTGCCCCTCCTCCACCTCCTGCCCCTCCTCCACCTCCTGCCCCTCCTCCTCCTCCTGCCTCTCCTGCCCCTCCTGCCCCTCCTGCCCCTCCTGCCCCTCCTGCCCCTCCTGCCCCTCCTGCCCCTCCTGCCCCTCCTGCTCCTCCTGCTCCTCCTGCCCCTCCTCCAGCTCCTGCCCCTCCTCCACCTCCTGCCCCTCCTCCACCTCCTGCCCCCCCTCCACCTCCTGCCCCTCCTCCTCCTACCCCTCCTCCACCTCCTGCCCCTCCTCCACCTCCTGCCCCTCCACCTCCTACCCCTCCTCCACCTCCTGCCCCTCCTCCACCTCCTGCCCCCCTCCACCTCCTGCCCCTCCTCCACCTCCTGCCCCTCCTCCTTCTACCCCTCCTCCACCTCCTGCCCCTCCTCCTCCTCCTGCCCCTCCTCCACCTCCTGCCTCTCCTCCTCCTCCTGCCCCTCCTCCACCTCCTGCCCCTCCTCCTCCTCCTGCCCCTCCTCCACCTCCTGTCTCTCCTGCCCCTCCTGCCCCTCCACCTCCTGCCCCTCCTCCTCCTCCTACCCCTCCTCCACCTCCTGTCTCTCCTGCCCCTCCTCCACCTCCTGCTCTCCTGCCCCTCCTGCCCCTCCTGCCCCTCCTGCCCCTCCTGCCCCTCCTGCCCCTCCTGCCCCTCCTCCACCTCCTGCCCCTCCTGCCTCTCCTCCACCTCCTGCCCCTCCTCCACCTCCTGTCTCTCCTGCCCCTCCTGCCCCTCCACTTCCTGCCCCTCCTCCTCCTCCTCCTACCCCTCCTCCACCTCCTGTCTCTCCTGCCCCTCCTCCACCTCCTGCTCTCCTGCCCCTCCTGCCCCTCCTGCCCCTCCTGCCCCTCCTCCACCTCCTGCCCCTCCTGCCTCTCCTCCACCTCCTGCCCCTCCTCCTGCCTCTCCTCCCCCTCCTGCCCCTCCTCCTCCTCCTCCTCCTCCTGCCCCTCCTCCTCCTGCCCCTCCTCCTCCTGCCCCTCCTCCTCCTGCCCCTCCACTTCCTGCCCCTCAGTACTTCCTTCCCTTCTCCCCACCAGACACACAGTGAGTCTTGCCCCACCAGTGCACCATGATGCAGGTCCTCTGTGCTAGATGTTAGACATTAATACCCAGTGTAATGATGCAGTTACAGGCCCCATTGTCCTGGAGCTGTTTTATGCTGTTATATATTATACCTTTCTAGTGGGTAATATGGAATGCCATAGGCTACAGCATTGGTGCTCATACCACATACAGTGTGTGGCATATTATACCTTTCTAGCGGGTAATATGGAATGCCATAGGCTACAGCGTTGGTGCTCATACCACATACAGTGTATGGTATATTATACCTTTCTAGCGGGTAATATGGAATGCCATAGGCTACAGGGTTGGTGCTCATACCACATACAGTGTGTGGTATATTATACCTTTCTAGCGGGTAATATGGAATGCCATAGGCTACAGCATTGGTGCTCATACCACATACAGTGTGTGGTATATTATACCTTTCTAGCGGGTAATATGGAATGCCATAGGCTGCAGCGTTGGTGCTCATACCACATACAGTGTGTGGTATATTATACCTTTCTAGTGGGTAATATGGAATGCCATAGGCTACAGCATTGGTGCTCATACCACATACAGTGTGTGGTATATTATACCTTTCTAGTGGGTAATATGGGAGGCCATAGGCTACAGCATTGGTGCTCATACCACATACAGTGTGTGGTATATTACACCTTTCTAGTGGGTAATATGGAAGGCCATAGGCAACAGCATTGGTGCTCATACCACATACAGTGTGTGGTATATTATACCTTTCTAGTGGGTAATATGGGAGGCCATAGGCTACAGCATTGGTGCTCATACCACATACAGCGTAAGGCATATTATACCTTTCTAGCAGGTAATATGGAAGGCCATAGGCTACAGCATTGGTGCTCATACCACATACAGTTTGGCAAATGGTACCATTCTAGTGGGTAATATGGAATGCCATAGGCTACAGCATTGATGCTCATACCACATACAGTGTGTGGCATATGGTACCTTTCTAGCGGGTCATATGGAATGCCATACAACATAACTTTCTTGATTACATCTAATATCTAATCACATAATTATAGTCATATCACACTATTATCTATGTATCACACCACTCATTAATTAGATCACTGTTTGCAGCACTGTATACTTCAAAGACTCCAAATTATTCCTCAATGCTTCCTATCACTCCCAGCTATCTATCAGGTATGGATCAGATTTTCAGAAAATGCACAATTGGCAGCTGTACACATTTAGTAAATTCTGCTAAATCAGGCTGTAATTTGGTCAATACTAGGTAAATTCCAGTATATTTGGCATCGCATTGATTCTGGCAATCTGTTTGGTTAGGGTGAAGTGTATTTTGAACTTTACTTTTGTCTGAAATGTGGGTTATTTGAGAAGATTGGTGAAGTTGAATTGTACATTTTCTAAAAGTCTGTCCCGTATGTGGATCTATAAACCATCAGTTATTATTCTGTTTATCAGTGATACCACCCCGCATACTGCAGTAGATAGGCAGAACCACCCAGGCCTGTTATCTGGTGTTATCTCTGCTATTGTTTACTGTTATCTATGCTAGCAGTATCAGATGCATGTTCAACATATCCTGCAGGCTGAGGGAGCTTTTATATTTGCTTTTATCATAATCATTTATTTCTCACATAATGTAGGCTGAGGGAGTTAGTGTTTCTGGCTTTAATCTGCCCACTGGGACAGGTCTCACTGTAATAGCCAGGGTCCAGCCAGGATAGGCTAGCAGAGGTCATAGAGGTCATGGCCATCTGTTGAATCTTGAATATCTGTGTATATTTATTGAATAGCTGTGTATTTTCCTTGACCATATGAGTAACTTTTTTCAACAATCTTAATAAATTTTCGTGACAATTTCTTGCCTCCGATTTTCATGATACCCTCAATTGCAACAGCTACAACTATAATGTGCTTACACAACCAACAAGTTGTATAAAGTCTATAAAACTCCGTCAGGAACCAGAATGTGCAATAACCTTGAGGTCTGACTGGTGACCTTTAGGCTGGTTGTCAGAGCAGGAGCAGCTCTTAGAGCATATGTGATGTAATGCATACGGGTAAGATTTTCAGAAAATGTACAATTGGCAGCTCTACACATTTAGGAAATTCTGCTGAATTAAGCTGAAAAATGATGAATACCGGGTATATCAGAGTATCTTTAGCATCATGTTGATTAGAAATATATTTTTCATTGTGTTAAACTGCATTTGGAACATCAGTTTTTACTTAAATTTGGGTTATTTGAAAGAATTGGTGAAGGTGAATTGTGCATTTTCTGAAAATCTGACCCACATGAGTCAGCCTGTGTCCTGCCTCTATAGTTGTCTGTAGGCCAGGCCTGGTATCCTGCAATACAATATTCATAGCACATGCTCTATCTTTCAGTCCCACTCTGTTTGATGCCACTTTGTTTTAACATTTTGTTTTATGGATCAATCACTAACACAACACAACTGTTGTTCTGTCTCTGGCTCCCTGTCACTTGATTGCTCTCTCTTTCTTTTGCTCCCTTTCTTTCTGTATTTCTCTTTCTCTCTGTCCTCCGCTATCTATCTCTCAACTTTTGTTAGCTCTCTTGCTCTATCTCTCTCACTTTTTCCTTATCTCTTGCTCTCTCAATTTCTTTCTCTTGCTCTCTATCGTTTTCTCTCTGTGTCCCGACAATTAATATATCATTGCATATGGTTTTCATCTCACTCGTCCTGTATAGGATAGAGCTAGCCTGGAAAGCCTCATTCAATATTCATAGGCACTTTCTGTTGATGAATCCTGCTATCTGTATACATGGGTCAGATTTTCAGAAAATGTACAATCGGCAACTCTACACATTTAGTTAATTCTGCTAAATTCTGCTGCAATTTGGTCAATTATGGGAATTTCGAGTATATCTGGCATTGCATTGATTCTAGCAATCTGTTTGGTTAGGTTGAACTGTATTTTGAACTTTATTTTTGTCTGAATTGGGGGTTATTTGAGAAGATTGGCGCAGTTGAAAGGTACATTTTCTGAAAATCTGACCCATATGCTTGCACTCTCTTCTATCAAACAACTTGTTCTGTCATAGTTGGATCAAAATTTCTGGATTGGTGTTTCACCGACAAAGCTTCTGCTCTCGGCCTGTCTGTATGTCTACCATAAACTAGTATAATTTATTCATAGATAACGTGGATGGATGTTATCTTTGACGTGCTCGTTCAGTTATATGAGGCATAAACACACACACTATCTAGTGCTGTATATCCTAAATCTCTTAATCAGGTTTTTGGGGGGACAAAATTTATTCAGGTAGACAGACAGTTACAATCTTCACAAAAATAATTATATAATTGTGATTTTCATCATGTCCTGACTTATTATGCTATTCATACAATGCAGAGAAGTATCTTTTCAAAACCAGTCAAATAGTTTTTTAGATTTTTAAATTTAACTTGTTATTGGAGACAATTTTATAAAAGATTTTTAAACAAAAATGATGATAGATGAGATGAACATTACTGTCTAAATAATACATACATTGGCTATTTTAAGCGAGTGTCATTGATATATAATGGATCCTGTGATACAGAAAACATTTGCTTAAAGGTTGCGGTATACATAGTCACTATCTAGTATAGTCTATGCTGTAGATGAAGTTGTTTATTTATGCGTGGACAACAAGTGATATGAGTTTATATGCCTACTTGTGCATGTAAAAAGTACTTTTTTAATTACTTAAGTTTTTTAAAAAAGTAATTCAAAGAATGATAACACATGTCCACTTATTTCATTTAGCAGACGTTGAAGTATTGCACGGTCAAGACTTTGGGTAGCAAGTGAGAGGCCTTGTATAAGTTTTTTTTTTTTTTAGAAATGGTATTTTTTTAATAAGAATAGGGGAAATCTACATCAATAAAGCTTGATACAACCGTAGATTTAATGGTTAGTGAACCATGTAGGCAAGACCTCGTCATTCCTCTCCACCTGCAGAACCAGCACAACACCATCGCAAGGCTTACCACAGCCTGTAGAGACCACCTATAACTGTAACCTCCTGATGGCCCTATCCATAGAGTCCGCCAGTTTGGAATCAATATTTCACAGTTCTTAAATTGATGCCGCTTTACTCTGATTGCCTTATTCCACCAGTTCTTGGGCCGACATCTTCCAGTAAAACATCACATTCACAATTGAACAATGTTTCACTTAAGCTAAAACCCTTCAATACTAACATGGACTTTCCATTTACTGCCTGACTTAAACTGGTACTTGGGTCAGATTTTCAGAAAATGTACAATTGCAGCTGTACACATTTAGAAAATTCTGCTAAATTAGGCTGCAATTTGGTCAATACTAGGTAAATTCGAGTATATTCAGATTCTAGCAATCTGTTTTGTTAGGTTGAACTGTATTTTGAACTTTATTTTCCACTGGAACTTGGGTTATTTCAGAGAATTGGTGAAAGTGAATTGTACATTTTCTCAATATCTGACCCACAAGTTTCCCTCATCTATCAAATACTTTCCCATCCAAATGTAATGATTATTATTGTTACGTCTCTATGGCTCCTCAATCATAATAAGTTCATATTTCTTTAAATATATCAGCAGTGAGGCATAAAGGGTGGTCTCCACTGGCTGTGGTAACTCTGCGGTAAGCCTTGCGATGGTGTTGTGCTGGTTCTGTAGGTGGAGAGGAATGACGAGGTCCTGCCCTCATGGTTCACTGGCCATGAAACATAATTCTATGATTTAAATCCTTAGGTGATGTATGTTTCATGTTCAAGATTTTTTTAAAAGAAAATATTCAGTTGTTGGCTGATGTTAACCGAGAGTGCAGCTTTATATCATATGGGTCAGATTTTCAGAAAATGTACAATTGGTAACCCTACACATTTATAAAATTCAGCTAAATTAGGCTGAAAAATGATTAATACCGAGTATATCTGAGTATATTTGGTTTTGTGTGGGTTTAATATATCTGTTCCGTTATGTTAAACTGGATTTTAAACCTTATTTTTGTCTTAAATCTGGATTATTTGAGAGGATTGGTGAAGGCGAATTGTACAATTTCTGAAAATCTGACTCATATAATATCATCCTGCTAAATCCTCCTCCTGGCTCCCTCATGGCTCCCTCCTGCTGACACTATCTCTGTCTCCAGCTGGGCCAGGGGGGATTAATGCACCTCCAGGGTGTGTATCACCATGGTTACAGCTGCTCCTTCCCCTGGAGGAGCCCGTATCTGATACCCTTACCCTGAGGGTAGTTCATCTATGGAGGTGTTATCACTAATGGTAGGGTGGGGAATGGTAAACCCTACATAGTGGCAATCAATGGGCGAGTAATTGGTGAATCTCTTTTTATTATGGTTAAGCCTACACCTGGGTCAGATTTTCAGAAAATGTACAAATGTACAATTCATCTTCACCAATCTTCTCAAATAACACAAATTTCAGACGAAAATAAAGTTCAAAATACAGTTCAACCTAACCAAACAGATTGCTAGAATCAATACAATGCCGAATATACTATATCTGAGTAATTGTGACATCATGATGAATAAGAGTTTGAGTTAAACTGCATTTTGAACGTAATTTGCCTCTTAGAATCCAATTGCCTGACAATTGCTATTTCAATTCAGATTTCAATTCAGATTTTCAATTATGAATTTACAGCCTGTCCATCTGAGGATGCAGGTCTATAGTGTCAGCCTGGTTATGAGAGGTGCTTCCATCATGATGTCCTACTAGTGACAGTTATGATTGATAAACTTGGGAAACGTTCAAACCCTGAAAGTGAACTCAAATATTGACTATTTCTGATGGAATTGTCAAGTTGAATTGAAGTGGATTAGAACGTGAGCACAAGCATGCAGGCTGCATGGACCCAGCGCTCAGTAAGTATTCTTCCAATGTATGCATGCTGGCTCCCACACTGGTATTTAGAGGGAACTGCTGGTAATGGGGAAAATATCTGACAAGATCCTCATCCATAATTACCCACGTTGAATTCCATTCACTGTTTACTATATGCCCTTATCAAAGAGTTCCATTCACAATTTATCATAGCCCTTATCAAAGAGTTACATACACAATTTATCATAGCCCTTAGCAAAGAGTTCCATTCACAATTTATCATAGCCCTTAGCAAAGAGTTCCATTCACAATTTATCATAGCCCTTAGCAGAGAGTTCCATTCACAATTTATCATAGCCCTTAGCAAAGAGTTCCATTCACAATTTATCATAGCCCTTAGCAGAGAGTTCCATTCACAATTTATCATAGCCCTTAGCAGAGAGTTCCATTCACGATTTTTCATAGCCCTTAGCAGAGAGTTCCATTCACAATTTATAATAGCCCTTAGCAGAGAGTTCCATTCACTATTCATTATATGCCTTCAGCTGCGAGTTCCATTAACCATTTATCATTTATGCCTCCAAAAGAGAGTTCTGTTCATAATTAGTTATATGCCTTCAACTAAGTGTTCCATTCAGTATTTATTATACTATTATGACTTCAACACACATATTTAACAAATAAATGTGTGTCCTTAGAGTTGATTACTTTATGCAGCAGCCCTTCTCATACGGTGTATACAGTGTATATTCTACCTAGTACATCACATAGGGTAATATACACTGCTCCTGTCCCACACCCCAGTAGCCGGGGGTGACACCTAGGGGAGGGGGTTATTTCCATGGCCTAGACAGAACATCCCCCTCCCCTACCCACCCATATTTCACCTATCCACAACACCACATACACCCCTGCACTACGAGGGTCAGGTTTTCAGAAAATGTACAATTGGCAGCTGTACACATTCAGTAGATTCTGCTAGGTTAGGCTGCAATTTGGTCAATACTAGGTAAATTTGAGTATATTCGGCATTGCATTGATTATAGCAATCTGTTTGGTTAGGTTGAACTGTATTTTGAACTTTATATCTGTCGAAAATTTGTGTTATTTGAGAGAATTGGTGTAGGAAAATTGTACATTTTCTGGCGGTTTCACCCTCAACATGATACTTCCATTTAGTCTGACAAGTGTCTCCATATGTTTATTTTGCCCACTCAGCTGTCACTGCAGCTGTCAGTACTGCTGTCACTACTGATGCGACTGGTACTATTGCATTGTTGCACTGTCACCAATATTTCCCCAGGGTTGGGTGTACATGAGTGTTACAATACTGCAATATTATATCTGTCACTCACCCCCACTGTGCATGGTGTGTCTCTATGCACCCAGGGTCAAGCTACAGTATGTGGAGGACATAGTGTGGGTCAAATTTCCAGAAAATGTACAATTGGCAGCTGTACATATTTAGTAAATTTTGCTAAATAAGGTTCCATTTTGGTCAGAACTAGGCGAATTTGAGTATATTTGACATTGCATTGATTCTAGCCATCTGTTTGGTCAGGTTAAACTGTATTTTGAACTTTATTTTCGTCTGATATTTGGGTTATAATTGTACATTTTCTGGCATTTCACCCTTGTTGGGGAACGCTGCATGAATGGGTCTTTTTGTGTTTCTTTTTTTTTCTTTTTCTTTTCTTTTTGTTTCTTTGTATCATTGTCTTCATATAATTGAAAACGAAGACAAACACGATTAATGAGGATTCCACAGCAATTCTGACACTGGTTAATTTATATTTTGCAAGTGTGAATATTCGATTATTATTAATCGATACAAATTATGACTAGTAATAGTCTTTCTGCTAAAATGCACTCAGGGCCAAACCTACATCACATAGTATTGGGAAATGCTGTCTATGGTTTCTTTGTACCATTGCCTTCAATAATTGATAACGACAAAATGTAAATTATTAATGAAAATTCAATTCAACAGCTTTGTAAGTGATTCTGCGACAGGTCAATTTACATTTTGCTAGTTTGAATATTGGATGATTATTAATCGATACCAAATGTTATTATGAGTATGAGTAGTCGTTCTGCTAGATTAACAGAGCGATATTGTAACCCGGTATATTAGCTCTTATCTATTGTATTGTACGTCTCACTATATCTCGCTAAATGTTATGTTTGTCAGATTGTCAGAAAATGTACAATTGGCAGATCTACACATTCAGTAAATTCTGCTACATTTTGCTGAAAAATGATGAATACTGGGTATATCTGAATATACTTGGTATCACATGGATTTTAAATATCTGTTTTGCTATGTTAAACTGCATTTTAAAGTTCATTTCTGTCTTTAATGGGGGTTATTTGAGAGGATTGGTGAAGGCGAATTGTACATTTTCTGAAAATCTGACCCATGTTTATCAGGATTAGCTGGAAATTGCATTTAAGAATTAATCACTTAAGGTCCGTTTCCACTGGTTCGCTTGTATATGTGCTCAAGACTCGCTCTTGCTGCGCTTGTTTGGAGTGCGCTTATCATTCGCTCTAGGTCCACTTTTATTTTTAGCACAAGACGAGCGCAGACCAATTCTACTGTTCCGCTTCTCTTAGTCCGCTACTTTAACAGATAGAAAGAGCGGTGTGTTGTTGCGCTCAAATCAAACACGTCAGATATGAGCGCAATGTCCTGCGCTCTTCTGAAGAAGCGCACATAGCCACTTTTTAGAGCGTACAGAGAGCACAATAACCGATTCTATTAGACCGCTCTGGTTTCGCTCAATCTTCGCTTGTTATGCGCTCAAGACAATAAAAAAGAGCGGGCCATGAGTGGGCCAAAAGAGCGAGCCTGTGGAAACGCAGCCTTACTGAGCAGTAAGTCTTGATGTCATGTTCCCAGAAGAAATACTTTTAATATGTCACTTGTATTCATAGATATGGGAACAAAAACAATTCTTTTCATCAGGACCCAATAAGGGAATTTGGGGACTAATATATATATATATAATATATATATATATATGCTGATCCTGATAAACTATTTATGAATGTCCGAGAGTATGCAAGTGATAGAAAACTGCAAACAAATTTCATAATGACATAATTCAGTGATCGTAGTCACTTTGAATATAGTAATACAACATCGTAATCTCTGCATGGCAGGCCAGCCTCAGTACCTGATCCATCATGCCCTGTGTCATATCATGCTAACATGGATGTTGGAGATAAGGTAACCTTGCATTAATCACCTACAGCTGTTAACATCAGCAGTTATTATAAGCTAACCATTCCCTCCTGACGGTGGGGTCACACAGGGTCGGTTGTCTGTGCCCTGATATTGTCAATACATATAGAGAAGCACGATGGCTGAACAGAAACAAACTATGAATGTTGTCATTCTAACGGATTAATCATGAATGACCCAATTGTGATACTGGTCGGAGATTTTTAGAATACCTCGTAGTTTTATTCTTCTCTTATATTTGTATTTATTTAGAAACTCTATTAATGGCAGTCTACAATTGTAAAATTAGTTATTCCTATATGCATAGTTCGATAAAGTTTGAAACGTACCACCTGTGTGTAATTATCTATCGAATCTCTATGTTTCAACTCACCTGCACTACCATTGACAGGTGTGTTAGCCTAAGGTGGACAATACACATGTGTTCAGCTGTAATGTACACCAGTAATGTACATATGACATGTCATATGAACAAGTAAAGTCGTTATACCAGCAATTCCTCCACAGTTACACGGTTATTACCTACAGATTGCACATCAATCAATATTTTTCCTTTTTTTCTTTGTATTCCAAAAGATTGTCACAAATTTAAGAGGATTTCATTTTGGTTTCATGGAAACCCTTTGCTGCAGGGTTTCACTTATTATCGCTCACCAGTGTTCAGGTTTTTTCAGTAGATCGGACATGAGCTACACATGTATACACATCAGAAGTAAAGTATTGATAACTGTAACGACTAAATCCTCCATACACCCTAACATTCAGAACGTTCCCACCGAGATTTCTCTTAAAAAAGTACAAAATATACATTTTGTTGAGACTTTGTTGACCCATCACAACTATATGCATTGCGGGAGGAGGAGCTAAGGCTAACCTTATAACAGGCCACATAAGTATCTCTTTGTAAAGTACCATTAGTCCCATATTCCAATGCAAATCTAGATTCAAAATGGCGGCTATGCAAATCCGTTATTGTTCAAGTCATAGCATGTTTGTCAAATACTAAATACATTTATCATTATTCAATGAGAGATATGTGACCAATAGGGGACTTGTATGTCCGCCATCTTGAATCTTGATTCGCATTGAATTGTGGGAGTTTTATGTCAGTGGAAAATATATATAGAAACCATGTTCAGCATGGAATATTCATCGGTGCTCCAATATCAATATTCAGGTTTGATACAAACCTTCATCTTTCCTGTGATGCATTCGGTTTTCATAGATTATTTACAACCTATGATATTGGTGACAACATTCTTGCAAATTTCGACAAAAATGTTGTTAAATATATGTATGTCGTACCTGAACTGAATCTATCCCAGCATGCACTGTAACAAGCATGTGCAGTGGTATATGCAAACTCCCTATTCTGAAGAATGTATGGTCGATTCTAATTAACTGTCCGCTTTGGGTGTTCAGGGCTATAACCTGGTTAGCATGATAGATATAGGAATGCTATGTTGTTGTATAACTGAATGAAATATGTTAAAACATGTAATAAACTTTGTCTGAGCCGCGGGATGAAATGTGGGACTTTCTTATAATGAGTACAGGTCTGCGGAATAAAGCTGGTAGTATAAGATGGTAGTGGGACTGTCACAGTGTTACATAAGGCAGTGTAAGGGTCTGATAGACTCCCTGATTGCCTTAGTGAGTGCCTTAGTGAGTAGATCAGCGAGAAATGAGCTGCTCACATACAACGAGACACATAACCCAGTACTGGGGCCTGTTAATTAAGAAATCATTAATTTAAATCTGCCTTGCTAAGCTATTTTGTCCTATATAATAAAAGAAATAATAATGTAGAAATTGTTAGAATGTAGAAAAGCTAGAATTGTCTCTATAGCAATTTCTTTTCCTTAAAGCTGCATTCCTAGTTAAAGCAACTCAAAAATAGGAAGAATATGAAGAAAATGTATATCATTATTTCCTAGAATATTTGTATGCTTTTGTTTTTTGCTGATCTGCAGTGGCAATCTGGATCAAATGGGATTAATAGTGCACTTAGTTGGCTTCTTTATACACCTATCTAGCCGGAATTATCCTTATATTTTCGATTCCAAAATGATTCCCAAAGATTAATATGATGAACGAGAGTTAGACTGAACAAAAGTGAATTTGGGCTGGTCTTCAAAAAGGGGGTCTCCACTGGCTGCGGTAAGCTCTGCGGTAAGCCTTGTGATGGTGTTGTGCTGGTTCTGTAGGTGGTGAGGAATGACGAGGTCCTGCCTACATGGTTCACTGGCTATGTAGGCAGGACCTCGCCACTTCTCACCATCACAGCACCATCGCAAGGCTTACCGCAGAGCTTACCGCAGAGCTTACCTCAGCAAGTGAAGACAACCCTTAAATAATTACTTTGGGAGATGAAAAATGAAAAACAGGTCAAAACCACTTTGGGTGACCTTTGGATAAGATAAGATAAGATAAGATAAGATAATTTTTTATTTGTCTAGGGAATGAGTAATATGGTACATAAAGAGACAAATAGGTCTACATGTCTATATGAAACTGACTCGTTCCATCTCTACCGACAGTTACCTTTAATTTAGATAGAACTAGTTAAATTATAAATGAGAGTAGATATAGCAGGTGAGATATACATATAAGATACAATGTCTACGGTAGTCGGATAATATACTTTATCTGTTCTACTTTACTTTTTGTTCTGTCGATGTTATACTGACATCTGACGAGAGTTGTTTACCTTTTGGCAAGAGAGAAGGCCTCTAATACATTTAAAATATACTTTTTAAATGCTTACATTATGCATGAGGTTATAATGATGATTATAATAGTAATAATAGCAACGGTTACATGTCACTTTGATCACATACTCGTGAATAGGATAAACATAACAAGGAGTAACAGTGGGCACGGTACAGTGCTTTTGGTAAATATAAGAGTTATAACTCTGTACAATCTGTTTCATATTACAGTGTTATATATGATTATACATATAATACATGAAAATATAGATATGAGGGCGATATATTACATTATATATATATTTTTTTTTTTTTTCCTACAGGCAGTATCATTAGATAGAGTATGGGTCTTCCCAATAGTGCAGGTAAAAGTAGGCTATGTTTTACATAATGACAATTTTGCAGTGGCCAGATTACCTGTTAAAAACTTACAGGAGTGATAATAAATTATGCCAGAGTTGGTTTGAGTTTTAATTCGAGTCTATTATGAATATAGAGATGTCAGTTCATTTCTGAACTGTCTTTGGGTCTCTAAGCAGTGTAATTTTGTGGGGAGGTTGTTCCAGGCTTCTTTAGCCTTGAATAGGAAACTGTTTTGGAAAAGTGAGGATTTTGGAAGGTCTTGTTTTAATAATTTTCTATTTTTTGCATGATTTCTTGTTGGTAACTTTCTCTGGTCAATATTATTTTCGTTTTTAGCTAGGTAATGGGCGCTTTCTGCTAGATGTATTTTTCTCCTAGTTTCGTTCGTGAGTATGTTTAGTTTGACATATTCGTTATCTACATTCGTTCTCTTGTTTAGGTCGAGAGTGGCCCTAAGAGAAGTGTTCAAGAGAGAATGGAGTCTTTTTATCAGACTTTTATTGGAGCTATCATAGAAAATATCTCCATAGTCAATATTGGGAATTATAATCATTTTTACAATATCCTTTTTGATTTTTCTAGGTAGTGTATACCTAGCGTTTGAGAGAAGTCTTACCTTCCATTTGACTTTGTTTATTATTTTAGTCGTATGGGACTTGAAATTTAATTTTTCGTCAATATTGAGGCCCAGATAGCAATACTCTTTGGTATTTTCTATCTGTTCTTTACCCAGGGTAAGTCTTTGTTGAGGTTCAAATTCACCTTTTTGATTTCTTTTAGAGTGAAATGTTATAAATTTTGTCTTAGAGACATTCATTGAGATTTTGTTTATTTTACACCAGGTGTCTATTTTTCTCAGATCATGTTGGAGGGCATTGAAGATTATTTTTTCTGATTTATGACTATATGATATGACTGTGTCGTCAGCATAATGCTGGATGGACGATTTTTCGACTACCTGGTGTAAATCATTTATATATATTGAGAACAAAATCGGTCCTAAAATTGTTCCTTGAGGAACGCCGAAAGTGATCTTACCTTGGGTTGATGTGTGCCTATTTACCCTGACTGTTTGAAGTCGGTCTGACAAATAATTCTTAAACCAAGTATTTTCTTGGTCTTTAATTCCAATTTTACTGAGTTTTTCCAATAATCTCTGATGGTGAACGGTATCAAAAGCTTTTTTAAAATCGAGAAAAACAGCCGTGGTTATTTTTCCCGAATTTAAACTCTCATAAAAGGGTTGAAGGAGGTCTATATGTGCCTGGTTTACCGAGTGGCCCTGTCTAAATCCATATTGTTTGACATAGTATAGCTCATTAGATTCCATATATGAGGACAGCTGTTTTTGTACAGCCTTTTCTAGAATTTTTGCAGGCATATTAATACCTGAAATTGGTCGATAATTATTCGGGACATTCTTTGGGCCTGTTTTATGTAGTGGGGTGACTGTGGCAGCCTTAAATGTTTTTGGGATATTCGAAGTTTTAAGGGAGAGATTGACCAAGTAAGTCACTTGCACATTTAGAGCTAAGAGACAGCTTTTTAGAATTTTTCCCGGGATATTCGTTATACCTGAGCTTTTATTTTGATCTATATTTTTTATAATTTTTACTATCTCCAGGGGGGTGACTGGTTTGAAAGTAAATTTTGTTTGGGCTGCTTGAATATTGGGCATTTGTTGTTCCTCACTTGTGTCAGGGACTGGTATTTGATCTGCCAGTTGCGGACCAATATTTAAGAAATATTCATTGAAAATATTGGCAGCCTGCCCTGTAGTCGATTTTGTTCCATGTTCATCCACAAGTGTTATTTCTTGGGGTTTTTTTGATTTTTCTGGGCTAATAATGTTATTAACTTCTTTCCAGATTAATTTTGGATTTTTGTTATTGTGGGTCAACTCTTCTTTTAATAATTTTGCTTTGCTATTTCTACATATAGATCTAATTTTGTTTCGTAATTGTTTAGCTTCAGAGAGAAGTGTTTTGTCCTTATTTTTGTAGGCTTTTCGAAATTTGCTGTCTCTTTCATTCATTAGTGCAGTGATGTCTGGGGTGAGCCATTTCGGCTTTCTCCTGACTCTATGGAATTTTTCGATTGGACACATACGATCCAAGAAAATGCTAATTTTTTCTTGGAGTATTTCCCAACATCTACTAGGGTTTTCAGATTGAAAGTATTCCGTCCAATCCAGATTTAGTAATATTTCATTGAGAATTTTTTGGTCTAAACATGACGTATTTCTTGCCATGAAAGTGGATGCCTGGTAGGTGTTTCTATTTTTCTTTAAAGTTATAAATGTTGGTAAGTGATCTGAGATGTGATTTTCGATAATTCCTGCAGAGCTAACTATTTTTGAGTTGGAGTATATATGATCTATTAGGGAAACAGAGGAGAGTGTTTTTCTAGTTGGGACATTTATATGCTGGGTAAGATTATATTTCTCAAATATTGAGTTCATTTCTTGTTGTATTGGGATTGATATTTTGTCATCTAGGAGATTAATATTTAAATCACCTAAGACTATTAGATCTGTTTTGGTGTCAAGCTTTGTTAGAGCCTGATCCAATTCCTGAAGACCTTTTAGTACAGGGGCACTCGGTGGTCGATAGGCATTACATATTATATATGGTTTGGTATTTTCTTTTTGGATTCGTATTATTTGAAGTTCAATGTTCTCTGTATTTTTACAGATATTTTCGAACAGGCTAGAATCGAAATGGTGGTCATCTCTGACATAGAAACAGAGGCCACCACCCCTTTTCCTACCTGCTCTATCTTGTCTTGAGAGATTATAACCGTTCACCACCAGAGATGCATCAGGTATAGTAGACGATAACCACGTTTCTGTGAGACAAATCACATTGATACCAAGATTACTGGAGTGCATACATTGTTTGAAATCATTGATGTTGTTCTTTAGGCTACGGATATTCCATCCAACAACATGGAAGCCTTTTCTTGTTTTGTCTGCAATGAACAGAACACTAAATAGACAATTTCACTTCTTTACTGAAATTAGCTGAGAATCCAGATTTAAACTTCCTTAAACTTTGAAGCTAGGATATCTCAAGCAACGGGGCGCTCGCTTATGCTGTGGGCGTGACATGTACTGCACAAATGTAGCACTTAGGACCAAAGCTAATTGTGATCCGTTTTAGGAAAATGAGTCATAAGTCGCGAAAAATGGATTTTGAGACATCATCATATTTGAAAAGATGAGATCAAAGTGATTCTAATGATAGTAAACACTGGGGCACCTAAGAAGTATATGTACATTTTAAGTTTGATATCTTTATTTTCAATAAAAATGTTTGCAATGTTTCTGTATGGGTAATTACCAGTAAAGTAACTAAATATACTCCATACAAAGGCCTTCATAACGGACGGATATATGTTATCCAATGTCTTAAAATGTGTTACATAGATTGATCTGACTATAATTATTAAGCCTTCTAAAATTCAGAACATTCTTATGAAAAAGACACTTAGAAAATTATCAATTTTGCGACTTGTGACTCATTTTCCTGAAACACATCACAATTGTATTCTTTGTTGCATACAATTGTGATGTGTTTCAGGAAAATGAGTCACAAGTCGCAAAATTGATAATTTTCTGTATCCATCCCCTGGCTTCTTCTTGCTGTACTTTGTATTTTGCGTGTGGTGTTGTCTAGTGTTGATCTGACTTAAGAACGGTTTTATATTTTTTCCATTATTTACTCATTTTGTGTGGTATAATGAATAATAGGGGATTTGCATAGCCGCCATTTTGAATCTTCATTCGCATGGAATCATGGGACTAATAGGACAGTCTAAAATCTATCGAAAACATGCCATCATCAGCATGTAATAGTTATCAATGCTCTAATGTCAATATCCATGTATTATACATGTTTCCATGACACAACTCCCCATCTTTCCCATCATGCATTTGGTTTTCATAGGTCATTTATAAAAGCTACAATACTGTTGAAAACATTCAGGCACTTTTCGAAAAAGATATTGCCAAATATTTGTATGTCAGATTTGAACGGTATCCGTCCCAGCATGCACTGTGAGAGACATGCGCAGTGAGACATACAACTCCCCTATTGCAATGGGTCAGAGTAGAGGTAGCTGTAACATAGAGTGCGCTCTAGTGTTTTTCATAATAATAATGTTAATAATAATATAACGTTATAGAAGTGTAGTTGCATGCTTACTACAGAATGCATTGGAAACACATTCCCTTGAAATTGTTGCAATTGTTGCAATTGTTGTAATTGGGTGAATAGAGCATGAATTAACGATGGGGTTAGGTGGGGTTGGGTGGGGTTGGGTGGGGTTGGGTGGGGTTGGGTGGGGTTGGATGGGGTTGGATGGGGTTGGGTGGGATGGGGTGGGGTGTCGGTGGGTTCGGGTGTAGTTGGGTTGGAGACAGTCCTTCCTATTTTCAATAACACTTTGGTGAATATTTATGTGTCTGACCTGAGCTGAAGCTATCCCATCATGCACTGTAACAGACCTGCGCAGTGGCACATGTAGGACCGATTGCCACGTTTATTGGTCAGCTTTGCACTGGTTGAACCTTATTGCATGAACATAACCCAGCGAGAAGCCAGCTTGATGTGTTGATGTGGGTTATTTACGGGCTGCAGTTCACTCCTCTACCCTCACATCACAAAGCATGGAAATCAAGCTCAATTATTAGACAATTGTACAGCTTTTATTACCTTTATACCCGGGAATTGCATTGAAATGTAAGCATTAGTAAAACCCTATAATTCGGGATACACAGAAACAGAAAGGGCTTTTATATTATGTGATTAAGTTACAAGGGAATAGATTGATCAATTTATATTGGAACAATTCTCTTCGATATTGTCTATATGGGGTCCTACAAGGTAGGTTTTTATATTAGATTCCAGCAATTTCTGTGTAAATAAATGGCTTCATGGAATATATTTCTACACTTTTAGTGTCTTTGGAGAACGAATCAACTATTGTTTAGAATATTATAATTATCTTTCATTGTTTTCCATTGTCTCAGTTATTATTTCTATCATGTTGTACTGATCAAGGAATTATTCTCCATTGGTTTGAACTGTTTTATAGTGATGTTTGACAGAACCAAGGGCAAGATCAACCTTGATGGAATAAGTGTATCTGACCACGAAATACGGTAAATAATTCTGGAATGGACCTAATGTCCAGCTCAAGATATGAGGGAATAACGAAGAAGTTCTTCTGTTATTTTATATAGTTTCTTTAAGTCTTTTAAAGTGTCTAATCTAATCATGATCAGGACAATTAGTACCAATATATGCGATATTTTTTCGGGAAACAATGTCTATGAAGTCTAGTACTATTATTATTATGATTCATTGCAGTCTGAAAAGTGCTACAGTAAACTTCACTGAGTTAAAGACAAGATAAATCTAATGTACATTAGTAGAATTGGGTGTTATTATGTTCTGATAAGGTTAGGGAGTAGTACAATGTACCCAGTT
Source organism: Sthenelais limicola (assembly GCA_942159475.1). Taxonomy (NCBI): domain Eukaryota; kingdom Metazoa; phylum Annelida; class Polychaeta; order Phyllodocida; family Sigalionidae; genus Sthenelais; species Sthenelais limicola. The sequence continues at coordinate 110,980,631 of OW804100.1, read as the reverse complement.
TATATAGATAAGGTTAGGGAGTAGTGCAGTGTATCCAGTTTATATAGATAAGGTTAGGGAGTAGTGCAATGTATCCAGTTTATATAGATAAGGTTAGGGAGTAGTGCAATGTATCCAGTTTATATAGATAAGGTTAGGGAGTAGTGCAATGTATCCAGTTTATATAGATAAGGTTAGGGAGTAGTGCACTGTACCCAGTTTATATAGATAAGGTTAGGGAGTAGTGCAATGTATCCAGTTTATATAGATAAGGTTAGGGAGTAGTGCAATGTACCCAGTTTATATAGATAAGGTTAGGGAGTAGTGCAATGTATCCAGTTTATATAGATAAGGTTAGGGTGCAATGTATCCAGTTTATATAGATAAGGTTAGGGAGTAGTGCAGTGTATCCAGTTTATATAGATAAGGTTAGGGAGTAGTACAATGTATCCAGTTTATATAGATAAGGTTAGGGAGTAGTGCAATGTACCCAGTTTATATAGATAAGGTTAGGGAGTAGTACAATGTATCCAGTTTATATAGATAAGGTTAGGGAGTAGTGCAATGTACCCAGTTTATATAGATAAGGTTAGGGAGTAGTACAATGTATCCAGTTTATATAGATAAGGTTAGGGAGTAGTGCAATGTACCCAGTTTATATAGATAAGGTTAGGGAGTAGTGCATTGTATCCAGTTTATATAGATAAGGTTAGGGAGTAGTGCAATGTACCCAGTTTATATAGATAAGGTTAGGGTGCAATGTACCCAGTTTATATAGATAAGGTTAGGGAGTAGTACAATGTATCCAGTTTATATAGATAAGGTTAGGGAGTAGTACAATGTATCCAGTTTATATAGATAAGGTTAGGGTACAATGTATCCAGTTTATATAGATAAGGTTAGGGAGTAGTGCAATGTACCCAGTTTATATAGATAAGGTTAGGGAGTAGTGCATTGTATCCAGTTTATATAGTTAAGGTTAGGGAGTAGTGCAATGTATCCAGCTGATATAGATAAGGTTAGGGAGTAGTACAATGTATCCAGTTTATATAGATAACGTTAGGGAGTAGTGCAATGTACCCAGTTTATATAGATAAGGTTAGGGAGTAGTGCAATGTATCGAGTATATATAGATAATGTTAGGGAGTAGTGCAATGTACCCAGTTTATAAAGATAAGGTTAGGGAGTAGTGCAATGTATCCAGTTTATACAGATAAGGTTAGGGAGTAGTGCAATGTATCCAGTTTATATAGATAAGGTTAGGGAGTAGTGCAATGTATCCAGTTTATACAGATAAGGTTAGGGAGTAGTGCAATGTATCCAGTTTATATAGATAAGGTTAGGGAGTAGTGCAATGTACCCAGTTTATATAGATAAGGTTAGGGAGTAGTGCAATGTATCCAGTTTATATAGATAAGGTTAGGGTGCAATGTACCCAGTTTATATAGATAAGGTTAGGGAGTGGTGCAATGTACCCAGTTTATATAGATAAGGTTAGGGAGTAGTGCAATGTATCCAGTTTATATAGATAAGGTTAGGGAGTAGTGTAATGTACCCAGTTTATATAGATAAGGTTAGGGAGTAGTGCAATGTATCCAGTTTATATAGATAAGGTTAGGGAGTAGTGCAATGTACCCAGTTTGTATAGATAAGGTTAGGGAGTAGTGCAATGTACCCAGTTTATATAGATAACGTTAGGGAGTAGTGCAATGTACCCAGTTTATATAGATAAGGTTAGGGAGTAGTACAATGTATCCAGTTTATATAGATAAGGTTAGGGAGTAGTGCAATGTACCCAGTTTATATAGATAAGGTTAGGGAGTAGTGTAATGTACCCAGTTTATATAGATAAGGTTAGGGAGTAGTACAATGTATCCAGTTTATATAGATAAGGTTAGGGAGTAGTGCAATGTACCCAGTTTATATAGATAAGGTTAGGGAGTAGTACAATGTATCCAGTTTATATAGATAAGGTTAGGGAGTAGTGCAATGTACCCAGTTTATATAGATAAGGTTAGGGAGTAGTACAATGTATCCAGTTTATATAGATAAGGTTAGGGAGTAGTGCAATGTACCCAGTTTATATAGATAAGGTTAGGGAGTAGTACAATGTATCCAGTTTATATAGATAAGGTTAGGGAGTAGTGCAATGTACCCAGTTTATATAGATAAGGTTAGGGAGTAGTGCATTGTATCCAGTTTATATAGATAAGGTTAGGGAGTAGTGCAATGTACCCAGTTTATATAGATAAGGTTAGGGTGCAATGTACCCAGTTTATATAGATAAGGTTAGGGAGTAGTACAATGTATCCAGTTTATATAGATAAGGTTAGGGAGTAGTACAATGTATCCAGTTTATATAGATAAGGTTAGGGTACAATGTATCCAGTTTATATAGATAAGGTTAGGGAGTAGTGCAATGTACCCAGTTTATATAGATAAGGTTAGGGAGTAGTGCATTGTATCCAGTTTATATAGTTAAGGTTAGGGAGTAGTGCAATGTATCCAGCTGATATAGATAAGGTTAGGGAGTAGTACAATGTATCCAGTTTATATAGATAACGTTAGGGAGTAGTGCAATGTACCCAGTTTATATAGATAAGGTTAGGGAGTAGTGCAATGTATCGAGTATATATAGATAATGTTAGGGAGTAGTGCAATGTACCCAGTTTATAAAGATAAGGTTAGGGAGTAGTGCAATGTATCCAGTTTATACAGATAAGGTTAGGGAGTAGTGCAATGTATCCAGTTTATATAGATAAGGTTAGGGAGTAGTGCAATGTATCCAGTTTATACAGATAAGGTTAGGGAGTAGTGCAATGTATCCAGTTTATATAGATAAGGTTAGGGAGTAGTGCAATGTACCCAGTTTATATAGATAAGGTTAGGGAGTAGTGCAATGTATCCAGTTTATATAGATAAGGTTAGGGTGCAATGTACCCAGTTTATATAGATAAGGTTAGGGAGTGGTGCAATGTACCCAGTTTATATAGATAAGGTTAGGGAGTAGTGCAATGTATCCAGTTTATATAGATAAGGTTAGGGAGTAGTGTAATGTACCCAGTTTATATAGATAAGGTTAGGGAGTAGTGCAATGTATCCAGTTTATATAGATAAGGTTAGGGAGTAGTGCAATGTACCCAGTTTGTATAGATAAGGTTAGGGAGTAGTGCAATGTACCCAGTTTATATAGATAACGTTAGGGAGTAGTGCAATGTACCCAGTTTATATAGATAAGGTTAGGGAGTAGTACAATGTATCCAGTTTATATAGATAAGGTTAGGGAGTAGTGCAATGTACCCAGTTTATATAGATAAGGTTAGGGAGTAGTGTAATGTACCCAGTTTATATAGATAAGGTTAGGGAGTAGTACAATGTATCCAGTTTATATAGATAAGGTTAGGGAGTAGTGCAATGTACCCAGTTTATATAGATAAGGTTAGGGAGTAGTACAATGTATCCAGTTTATATAGATAAGGTTAGGGAGTAGTGTAATGTACCCAGTTTATATAGATAAGGTTAGGGAGTAGTACAATGTATCCAGTTTATATAGATAAGGTTAGGGAGTAGTACAATGTACCCAGTTTATATAGATAAGGTTAGGGAGTAGTGTAATGTAGCCAGTTTATATAGATAAGGTTAGGGAGTAGTGCAATGTACTTAGTTTATATAGATAAGGTTAGGGAGTAGTGCAATGTATCCAGTTTATATAGATAAGGTTAGGGAGTAGTGCAATGTATCCAGTTTATATAGATAAGGTTAGGGAGCAGTACAATGTATCCAGTTTATATAGATAAGGTTAGGGAGTAGTACAATGTATCCAGTTTATATAGATAAGGTTAGGGAGTAGTACAATGTACCCAGTTTATATAGATAAGGTTAGGGAGTAGTGCAGTGTACCCAGTTTATACAGATAAGGTTAGGGAGTAGTGCAATGTACCCAGTTTATATAGATGAGGTTAGGGAGTGGTGCAATGTATCCAGTTTATATAGATAAGGTTAGGGAGTGGTGTAATGTATCCAGTTTATATAGATGAGGTTAGGGAGTGGTGCAATGTATCCAGTTTATATAGATAAGGTTAGGGAGTGGTGCAATGTACCCAGTTTATATAGATAAGGTTAGGGAGTAGTGCAATACATCCAGTTTATATAGATAAGGTTAGGGAGTAGTGCAATGTATCCAGTTCATATAGATAAGGTTAGGGAGTAGTACAATGTATCCAGTTTATATAGATAAGGTTAGGGAGTAGTGCAGTGTATCCAGTTTATATAGATAAGGTTAGGGAGCAATGTATCCAGTTCATATAGATAAGGTTAGGGAGTAGTGCAGTGTATCCAGTTTATATAGATAAGGTTAGGGAGCAATGTATCCAGTTTATATAGATAAGGTTAGGGAGTAGTGCAATGTACCCAGTTTATATAGATAAGGTTAGGGAGTAGTGCAATGTACCCAGTTTATATAGACAAGGTTAGGGAGTAGTGCAATGTACCCAGTTTATATAGATAAGGTTATGGAGTAGTGCAATGTAACCAGTTTATATAGATAAGGTTAGGGTGCAATGTATCCAGTTTGTATAGATAAGGTTAGGGAGTAGTGCAATGTATCCAGTTCATATAGATAAGGTTAGGGAGTAGTACAATGTATCCAGTTTATATAGATAAGGTTAGGGAGTAGTGCAGTGTATCCAGTTTATATAGATAAGGTTAGGGAGCAATGTATCCAGTTCATATAGATAAGGTTAGGGAGTAGTGCAGTGTATCCAGTTTATATAGATAAGGTTAGGGAGCAATGTATCCAGTTTATATAGATAAGGTTAGGGAGTAGTGCAATGTACCCAGTTTATATAGATAAGGTTAGGGAGTAGTGCAATGTACCCAGTTTATATAGATGAGGTTAGGGAGTAGTGCAATGTAACCAGTTTATATAGATGAGGTTAGGGAGTAGTGCAATGTCCACAGTTTATATAGATAAGGTTAGGGAGTAGTGTAATGTACCCAGTTTATATAGATAAGGTTAGGGAGTAGTGCAATGTAACCAGTTTATATAGATAAGGTTAGGGTGCAATGTATCCAGTTTGTATAGATAAGGTTAGGGAGTAGTGCAATGTACCCAGTTTGTATAGATAAGGTTAGGGAGTAGTACAATGTACCCAGTTTATATAGATGAGGTTAGGGAGTAGTACAATGTATCCAGTTTGTATAGATAAGGTTAGGGAGTAGTACAATGTACCCAGTTTATATAGATAAGGTTAGGGAGTAGTGCAATGTACCCAGTTTGTATAGATAAGGTTAGGGAGTAGATACTAACGCAGCACCTACACACAACCCACTGCCACTAATCCACCTGCCAATCAATAGCTTGTCAATATAGTACAATATACAAGTTTAAATTTCTCCAAAATTAGCAATTTCTCTTAAACTTGAAATTTCTTGAAGTTTGAAATAACCCGCCAAAATTGAAATTTCCCAAACAATTGAAATTCCTATTGTACTTCGAAATGACCCGAAGATTTGAAGTTCCCCAAAATTAAAACCTCTGAGCAATTTTGACATCGATTTACATGCATTGATTGAACAAAAATATAGAGTTCCAAGAATAGCTGTGGAGGGACATGTCAGTAGTTCCTGAGATAGCGGATGCGATTTGAATGAACATTAAAGTGTGTTTGCCACAGTTTAGGGTTCAGGACCGCCTTATCTCAATCTAGCAGCCATGCATTTATATTAGAATGATGATTAAAACCAGCTGGCTGTTCATTAATGGCAGTGGGCCGCATAATTGTATTTTTTTTCGTTAATTTAACTAATGCGGAAGTAACAATCATTATCGCAAAGAGTAAATTCATGTAGCGCACAATGACAATCAATAAGCACACATTGTATGTACACGTCTGTATGACAAGTTATAAACCAAGTGTGATGTGTCACAAGACTATGAGTCACAAGTCTAAAAGCGATTCTTTTCAAATGTTTTTTTCTGACAGGAATCCTTGGTAGGAATGTGTTCGTTCTTAGGGCTTAGAAAAGTAGTGAAATATTATTCCCTCGGGACGTCCTTTAAAATGCGTATATGCATTCAGTGCACAGTCTTGCAATAGGGGAGTTGCATAGCCGCCATTTTGAATCTTGATTTGCATGGAATTATGGGACTAATGGTACAGTGTACAATATATAGAAAACATGTCATGTTCAGCATGGGATATGTATCAATGCTCTAATGTCAATATCCATGTGTTATGCATATTTTCAAAACACAAGCCTCCATATTTCCCATCATACATTTGGATTTTCATAGATAACTTTTAAAAGCTACGATACTGGTGAAAATATTCTTGCAATTTTCGATAACAATATTGCCAAATATTTGTATGTAAGATTTCAACAGAATCCATCCCAGGATGCACTGTAACAGACATGCGCAGTGGCACATGCAACTCCCCTATTTGGTGAAAAGGACACTTTAGTATCACTTTTTGAATATCAAAATATATTCAAGACACAGTCTTGACATTTTATACATTTGTTCTTTCAAGTGTCGGCGTTAGACACTCGGAAAATTGGAATATTCTTATAAATAGTTTTTGTGGATTCACAGATCAAATGTGCGACTTTAGACTCATTTTCCGGTGACACATCACACATCATATCAATTGTTAATAATAACAATAGGCTGTAATATTGCACTAATATAAACTCACAGGTATAGGAGCAAGGGTCTTTATCCTTATTTCCCATGGAGCTGTCTTCAATTCACAAATTCTCTCCGATGTCTAAAGTATTTCCAGTGATTCAATGGCGATTGTAAATATCCTAAACTTCACGCCGGTAAATCCAGTGCCATCTATGTTTGAGTAACTTTAGTCTCTACATTCCCCAATGTTTGTTTTATTGATCAAATATATTTTCTATGATGATTTTCATTGATTTGTCATTGATATTTCATTAAATATCTCATTGATATTTCATCAATTGTTAAACAATGGGATAAGTTTCAATATATTAATTTTGAATTATGTGTGTATATCATTTCCTATCTCATATATATAAAGTTTATGTCATAAAGCTGACAATGCCTTTTTGATCTGTCATTGATATTTCATTGAAACCTTGTTCATATCCTATCAATAGTTGAATGAAATATATTCCTATATTTCATGGTATAGTTTATATTAGGAGAGCATATGGATATACTCCCTATACGGATAGCCTGAGTCCCTCACAACCATATCAATATCCTTGCAGTCCAGATATATATTATATATTTATATATTTATCTATAGGCTACTGTAGTCTGGTGTTACACCCGGGCCTTAAAGGAGCCCTGGAGGGAGACAGAGGTATCTTATCTCTCTGTACTTGGTACCCCCCTTGTTAGATAACACGCTTATCTCCTCTGTGACATCACTAATCAGCAATATCTGTTTGTTATTCCTCTTTGATGTTTTGTACTTCTGACAATTATATGTTCGTTAAAGTTACGTTTTTCATGAGCAATGTTTCAACTCTTTTTTAATGGTTATATGTGGAATATCATAATCGTAAGTCTAATAATGTTAATATCGTTCATTTGTTAGGTTTTGAAGCATTGCTGTCCTCCTTGCAATGCTAATTTCACCTAATTTGTTTATATTGATATTTCAGGTAAGTTGAACGTCCTTCAGTATTGAAAAGCTGCTCTGTCTTTTCAAGAGTTAAGGCATACTTTCAATCACAAACCGCACATATATATATATATGGCAATTTGTTCTTTTGTACTTTTGACAATTATTTGTCCGTTAAAGTCACGTTTTTCATGAGAAATGTTTCAACTCTTTTTGAGTGATTACATTTGGATTATAATAATCGTAAGTGTATCAACGTCCTTTGTCAATACATTTGTAGGTTTCCACATATATTCTCAAGCATTGATGTCCTCTTTACAATGCAATTTGTCACAATATTTTATATTAATATATTGATGCACAATTTAGGTAAATTGAACGTCCTTCAGCATGGAAATGCTTTTGAAAAGTTTGTCGTTTCAATCACAAACTGCACCCATATAAACATGGCAATTTGTCTTAGAATATATCATAAATGTTGTGTCATTATTCAGTATATGGCGTCAGATTTTCATAAAATGTACAATCTATAGTTGTACACATCTATCGAATTCTGCTAAATTAGAGTGAAAAATGATTAATACTAGGTGTATCTGAGTGTATTCCGTATTGTATTCATTCAATAAATCCATCTGGGTATGTTGAACCTTATTTAAAACCTCATTTATGTCTTAATTTGGGGTTTTGCGAGAGGATTTGTGAAGGTCAATTGTACAATTTCTGGCGATTTCACCCATTTGTGGATCCAAGTTGTGCTTACTTCAGGGACTCCACCCACACACTACCAATAAGTGAGCCTGACTAGCTGTAACCTGGACCAAACCATGGGGAAGAATGGTGGGAGTGATTGAGTATAGGGCAACCATTAAACCGGTACTATTTATCCAGGCTTATCACCAAGCTGCTAGAGACCTGGGGGCCATCTTGTAAGGCCCTTTGAACAATCAACTGCATCCGATTAAAATGAAATGATTTCTTTGTATCTTGATGATTCCTTAATAATCTGTCACCACAATATCAATGCACTCAAACTGCCTTGAAGCCTTGATTGTCCAAATTTGAAATTCCATGAAACTCAGAATTCAATTATTTTAATTTCACAACTTCATCCTGACATAAATACATGCTTTTATCTTTGGGCTCACAATTTGAGATTCCACCACAAAGAACTGTTCTAAATACACATAAAAGAACTCCAGTGGTGGTGGTATTTAACCAGGATTCTATTTAATTAAAGTTAATTTTAGCTCCAGTGCTTGATCCATCCTTCTGTTTAAACCTGGGAACAGGGCATGTAGTCTTTAAGGCTGTCACACCCTAAGGTCAACACATGGGAAATCGATGGAGATCTAAGGAGCTGCTCCGAGCAAAACACCGTGAGTTTCAGGTGAAATTAAATCAATTTCTCCTCCATCTCCTCCTCCTCCTCCTCCTCCTGTCACCCTCCATGTCCTTCACCGAACCTGTGCTTAATCCTACACGTACTTGTTTTCCTTTGAAACTTTTTTTTTCTTTCGTATTGATTTTAATTATAGTAGTTTAACTTGCAGTTAAGGACGTGACAAGAGTTTTTTTCTCCTATGTTTAGTTAAGGTCTTTAAGCTCTTCAAGAAAAAACAAATGGTTATTCCAGGATTGATGGGTATGTGCTGCCCTTTTCAAATGACCTTAAATGACCTTTGCTTGATGGTAATTGGTGCAATTTGCTCATGTGATTCTAAAAGGGTTTCTCCTTTTCCTTGATTCCAGGAGTGCTTTTACGGAGATTGGAAAATAGAAATCCTTTCCAATGTTATCAATCTCCACTGTGAATGACTCAGTTATATAGGCAGTGCATATTGATGATCCCTCATTTGAAGTGAATACAATGATCTGTTCCTATATTATGATCTATTCCTTCAAATTCAAAGTTCCAACTGTCCTTCAAAGTATGTATTATGACACAATAAATTGAGTTTTGAAACATTTTTTTTTTTAAATAAATGTTATTGCACGAATGTTCACAATGTGTTATATGTCTCATTCAACATCACACCATTTAAAGCCATGTAACTCCATATAGGTAGTCCTGATATTGTATATATGTATATATATATATCCCTAGTGAGATATCTGCTTATATGTATATAGATAGAGAGAAATATCTGTATATAGGATGTCCTCGGTAGTTGTATGAGTCCACATCCATCAACTCTCCCCCAATAACTCAGGCACTGAAGAGTGCCTCTATACACCCACACTGTCACATGTACCTCCTATATAGGGGAGGGGTGGATAGGTAGCAGAGGGTGGACAGTTAGGAACAAGTGGATAGTTAGCAGAGGGGTGGATAGTTAGGAGAGGGGATTCACAGGCAGAACTTGTGCTACTGTGTTAAGGTAGGGTTGGAATTCCTTGTGGTATACCCCACTCTGATAGTAACTCCTGTGGTTCTATACTAAAACCTACACCTCCTCAACTCATATAACTCCTGTGATATATGACTCTATATTAAATCCCTCCTAAACTAAGTGAACTATCACATAACTGTGTCCAGTGTAAATCGGTATATATTAGATCCTACACCTTCACTTACTCATAACTAAGTCCAGTGTCTATGGTTCTATATTAAATCCCTCCTGAACCAAGTCCAGTGATATATATGGCGATATATTAGATCCCACACCTTCTCCACTTACTCATAACTAAGTCCAGTGTATATGGCGATATATCTAATCCCTCCTCCACTCACATAACAAACTCCACCAGCTCACAGAGTCACTAAAGAGCTGCTCCTTATTCTATCAGGAGCTGGTTGAGACTGTTGGGGAGTTGTTGAGAGGAGTTGTTCCCTGGACTCCATGGTTGCCGCACTAACAGAGGGTCTGTGGTGGGGAGCTGCAGATTATAAGTGGTGAGGGGCTCACTCCTCCTCCTCCTGGTGTGGGAGCTGCTCACTGGAGGAGGAGGAGCTGGTGGAGGATCAATACAGGCAGATGTCTATAGAACTGGTCCTCACCGTGGGGGACATGGGAGTTAGTGTTAGTAATAGCGGTAGTACTTAGTATCATCTTATCTGTCAACACAGTGATAACAGAGATTGTAATACTAGACCAGCTATTGTTACACTTGGTGGTCTTCTATTGATGTATGTAGGTATTTATGGGTCAGATTTTCAGAAAATGTACAATTGGCAGCTGTACACATTTAGTAAATTCTGCTAAATTAGGCTGCAATTTGGTCAATACTAGGTAAATTCGAGTATATTCGGCATTTCGTTGATTCTAACAATCTGTTTGGTTAGGTTGAACTGTATTTTGAACTTTATTTTTGTCTGAAATTTGGGTTATTTGAGAAGATTGGTGAAAGTGTATTGTACATTTTATGGAAATCTGACCCGGATAGAAGAGAGGTGGATAGGTAGGGGAGGGGTGCAGTGATGTGAGAGAGGATCGTTCAGGCAGGACTTGAAGGACATGCAGGACATGAAGTAGTATACAACCACACATTTAGAAAAGTTTGAGAATCTAACAGAATTAACTGTCCCGATGTTTGCCATTTTCACAATGAACTTCAGACTGAATCCCAACTTTGTGCAGGGACACAAATGGTCAACCCTAGCACCTCATCGTTGTCCCCACATTGTGTACTCAACCTTAGAGGTCCTCTTCTGGCTAAATAGGTCTTATAGTACCTCTGCTGATACGGCTAAATATAAGATAAGATAAGATAAGAAGTTGTTTATTTGTCTTAATCAAGGGTACAGGAGAGGTACAAATGAATCAAAGTAGGATAGAGACAAAATGGTTGACATACCAATATGATGCTGCGAGGCACCATTTCTTCCGGATGTTACCAGAATTTTGAATAGTTGATAGAACTAAGATAACTAAGTGACTTAGACTTGGAGTAAGAGACTACAACAAGATCAAATAAAATGATCCAATTAAGAGAAATAGATCGAGCAGAACAGCGCGATATTTTACAACATAGGGTATCTAATCGAGCATTACAGTTCGATTTTTACAACTCAGACTACATGAATGCAATGATGTAGCGAAGTACAAGTAATGTGTTTAATAAAGTACATTATTAACAAAGGTTATCTGTCAGCAACCTATCTGCATATATTGTTGAATAAACCTGTGCAGTTATATTAATCAATGTGTCTCGTTAGTTTAAATATCTCTTTAATTGTATGACAATATAAAGCAATACACACTATAGAGTTGAATTTGAATTGAATTGAACAAACTTTTTTATTCATTTTCTCAAATGCTGAGGAAGAGGGTCACTCCAGCTGATGGGAGGATCTCTTCCGAGTCATGAACAATATGAATGTGTAGAAGGGATTACAGTGAAAAGGTGTAAAATTTATGTTTCTTATTGCCCTTGTCCACAATGACCACACTCCCTTGTTCATGTTGTCACACACATTGCAACAGCAGGCCCACAATGTAGGTTATTAATCTGTTTAGTCTCTGCCTATGGTTGTTAGAACCCTCAGACTGTTGATAGGAATGACTTAACCCAAACAGTGCACCCGCTCACATTAAATTAAGCATTGATCTGTTTAGTCTCGGCCTGAGGTGGTTATAGCCCCAAGACATTCAAGGCAGTGATTAATATACCTTATCTCCCGCTGTCCGCTATGACACTATGATTTATGTGTATGGGATGTACAATGTGACATGTACATTGGTGGGTGAACCATCCATGCAGTAACAGGGGCAGATTTTCAGAAAATGTACAATTCACTTCCACAAATCCTCTCAAATAAGCCAAATTTCAGACGAAAATAAAGTTCAAAATACAGTTCAATCTAACCAAACATATCGCTAGAATCAATGCAATGCCAAATATACATGAATTTACCTAGTATTGACCAAATTGCAGCTTACATTAGCAGAATCTACTAAATATCTACAGCTGCCAATTGAACAGTTTCTGAAAGTCTGACCCAACTGCGCCCGCATCCATTCTCCCCAGATTCACCACTCCACCATTACCTCTTATGATGGATAGGTGGAGCCACTGACACCTATCAACATTTCATGCTGATGGATACATTGTGGGCTGCCCCCCACCCACCCCTATACAGGCCTGGGTGGACTGCCCCAACCCACCCACACACCCCTATACAGGCTTGTGAGTAGACTCCCCCCCCCCCCAACACACACACACCTCAATACACCTTGTGATTGGACTGCCCCCACCCACCCACCCTCCCCACCCCTATACAACGCTCTGTGAGGACCGTCCCCACCCACCCACCCCTATAAAGGCCTGTTAGTAGACTAACCACCCCCCGCCACCCCCTCAATATAACATTGTTGCCTGTATAGCAGCAGGCTATGTACTGGTAATGCAGTCAGACCATTAGTACTATAAGGCTCAGATTTTCAGCAAATGTACAATTGACCTCCACCAATCCTCTCAAATAAGTCATATTTAAGACACAAATGAGCTTCAAAATGCAGTTCAACATAACAAAACAGATATTTTAAATCAATATGATACTAAATATACTCAGATGTATCCGCTGTTCATCATTTTTCCGCCAAATTTAGCCGAATTTCCTGAATGTGGACAGCTGCCAATTGTGCATTTTCAGAATATCTGACCCATGAGGTCGTACACAGCAGGTGCATTAGGTTATCACCTATATACTTAAGTCTCAGCTTTGATCGCAAAACTAATCTTACCAAATTTAAAACAGAAAAACACTCCACAGGTTTTGATTCATCTCTGAAATATAAACGCTCTGATTAGTGTCTATTCATGGGTTTTAGACATAATGGCATATTTCACTTGAAGGATTTGCTTTTTGAATGCCACCAAATCACAGTGTGCTTCTCATTGGTTCTGTCAATTTAGTATTTGAGAGATTGCTCTTACATGATGCAAATTCAATCTGCCTGCTTTTGCTGAGTCAGGGGTTTGTAAGAAATAATGAAAGGTTAATATTTATGAAATAAAGCTTAGATATATATTATGGCGTCATGAATAGAACTACACTTCGGGTGGATATATGTGATGTGTTCCAGGAAAATGTTTCATAAGAGGCAAAATTGATATTTGAGTTGAAATATCTTTTAATGCACCTCAACTTTGGTTCTATCATAAGATCCTATGGACACTCATGGCCAAAAGCTAGAAATCCTGCCTATTGCTGCCTCCAAGGCCCTAAATGACAGGAACTTTCTACTCTCCTCAAGTTGGCAGTTGTCTACCCTACCTCTTACCCTACACCCCTGTACTGAGAATTACATAACATATTGGTCAAATTCTCAGAAAATGTACAACAATTCACCTTCACCAATCCTCTCAAATAACCCACATTTAAGATAGAAATAAAGTTCAAAATGAAGTTCAACCTAACCAAACAGATTGCTAGAATCAATGCAATACCGAATATACTCAAATTTACCTAGTATTGACCACATTGCAGCCTAATTTAGCAGAATTTACTAAATGTGCACAGCTGCTAATTCTGCATTTTCTGAAGATCTGACCCTTATAGTTTACTCTATACTCATCACCTCCCACCTCTCATACAGTCTCACATATTATCCCCTCTCAAAAAGAAAAAGAAAAAGGAAAGTAGTGTTTCCATCTTTCCAAATCACTCTGCCCTGGCAATAAAGTGGCTGTGCCTCTAAAAAGGTTCACAAAAAGCCCTGGAGTGTTGAGGAAAAATCCCGACAGAATAAAAAAAACATATCTTACGTAAGAGTGATGATACACCATGCCCTGTTTGGTAGTCTGCTAATGCAGTGCATTAGTACCAGTTGTTGCACCATATATGAGCCTGATATGCCACACATGTGGGTCAGATTTTCAGAAAATGTACAATTGGCAGATCTACACATTGAATAAATTCTGCTAAATCAGGCTGAAAAATGATGAATACTCGATATATCTGAGTATATTTGGTATCACATCGATTTAAAGTATCAGTTCTGTTATATTAAACTGCTTTTTGAAGCTCCCTTTTGTCTTAAATTTGGATTATTTGAGGGGATTGGTAAAGGTGAAATGTACATTTTCTGAGAATGAGTCCCATACAACCAACAAAGGAACCGAAATAGGATAATGTACGTCTTTAATTATCAGTGACCTAGTGTAGGTCGCACAGATTATTACCATTGTTTATGTAACGATAATCGCTAATTCCCATTATACTTTCTATGTAGTATGTCCCTCCAACTTAACCCCCACTATTGCTAGTCACCCCTAGTACCATGCCATACACTGGAAGACCAGATTGTCATCTGAAGTGTATCACCAGTTCTGTAAGATGTAGTCTTTGCAAAATAAGTAATTAATTATTATTAAAAGACACCTGTGATGTGTAGCATCTGTGCATGCACATGTTCTTGTGACTCATTTCCCTGTAACACATGTACTATATTATAACAGAGGAGTATAAGGTAAATTCTTGTAAATAGCAATAACAATTCCTAATTAATTCCTTATCCATATCCTTCATCATGTGCACATGTTGGGTACAAAGCTGCCTGAGGGCCATGTAAGAGGTGGTTATCTCCCGTTGTGGGTTCAGTTTCGTAACCCCTAAGAAATTGCGTAAACTTGGACTCATTTGTAAATTTCTCTAGGGATTGACTCTGAGTCTTGAAACTAATACTGCGCTGAATACACACCAATGTGCATATTTTAGTGAGAAAGTAAAACAAGACAAAATATGGAAAGATACTCTAGAACAAGTTTGACAAGTTTAAATGTCACCAATTGCTTTTAGAATCCCCTCATGTGGTTCCCAAGTGGAACGCGAGACAGCGCCATCTAGTGCTGAAGTTGAACATGAACCCTAGAGGGAATTTCGCTGATGCGTGGACTTGACGTTTCAGACCTTTGGGACATTTCTGACATTTCCGACTACATATAACATATCATAAACGAAAGGAAAGCATATATAAATGTGATTTCCTCTTGGGATTATATAGGTCTTGGGTATGACCATAAAGTGCCTTTCTGTCTCTTTTTCTCTTGTCTCTCTCTCCCTTCTTCTCTATCTCTATTTCCTGTGTATGATCATAAACTGCCTCCCTCTCAGCTCTCCCATCCTTGATAAAAGCATACCAAATGTGTTGATGGGGGCGTAAAGCAACCAATCTCACTCACTCACTCACTCACTCTCAGCTCTCCCACTCACTCTTGGGATAATATGTCTATATCAACGTTCCTTGTATTTTCTTCATGACAAATATTACTGATTAGAAAAGAAGACAAACATGAAATGTACAATGAGCTACTTTGTAATTAAGGGAAAAGTGTGGTAGTACTGATCTTGTTCGCACTATTCATAAAAAATGTGATGTGTTTCAGGAAAATGAGTCTCAAGTGGCAAAATCGGTGTTTTTCAAAGTTGTTTACTTAAAAGATCTCTTTGTTTGAATATATAGTCCTTGTGTTTGTATGAATACATTTACCAATTTTCCAGACAGTTTATTAACTATATCAATGCGTTTCTTAGATCATCCTATATTGAGTATATTTAGCTACTTTACTGGTAATTATCCACCCAGAAATGTAGCAAACTATTTCTCTTAAAAAAAATAAAAATATCTAACTAAAAAGATAAAAGTAGCGTACTTATAAGATGATCTTAATAGTTGAATTCATTCATCTCATCTTTTCGAATATGGTGACAACTCAACATTTATATTTTGCGACTTATGACTCATTTTCTTAAAACGGATCACAAATATATTTGCTAAAGGGAATAAAAAAAAATACAATTTGAAAGGATTGCACTGGCCTGACCAGGACACAGATATGTCTTCCCCGTTGTTGGATGAAAATACAGATTTTGATAAAAAATAGAATCAAAAAATAGTAAAATTGAGCGACCTTGAATTAAGGAAACAGTACCTGATAATGGAGGGCCTGATCATATAGTGTTATCATAAAGCCTTGCTGGAGGCTGGGTAAGGAGTGATGGGCGGGTGGTGAGCAGGGTGTTGTAGTGTGGCACTGTTTCTCCTGGGCATGGACATTATATATTGTCTATATGCAGAGTATCACGGAAAAATGAGTTGTTACTCGCAAGAAATGGATTTTAAGATTATATCATACATCATCATATTTGAAAAGATGAAAAGATGAGACTTCAACATTGTTAAACTTTAGGATATCTAGTACTTCTATATCTGGTAATGTTTGAAAAACACTTAAAATAGTTAACTATATTCCCTTAGGATGACTTTAGCAATGTATCTAGTTTTATTTATTTTTTTTTTGTTGCTACTTTTATTTTATCAAACAATACAGTGTGTGGGTCAATCTCACATCATAGGGAGCATCTCAAGCCCTACCAGAAAGTGTGACTATTAAATTCACTTGTAAGGGTAACCCTACCATATTTAGTAGGCAGAATGTTGATACTACTAGGGCTTACCTCAAAACATGCAGTGCAATGCATTACAAGCCATTACAAGAAGGAAATCACAAGGCCTTTTGCACAATTTCCCCTGCAGCCCTGACTTCAAAACATGCAGTGGTAAGGTATTACAAGTCCTCTTGTACAATTCCCCTGCAGCCCTGACATTCAAAAATGCAGTGCAATGCCTTACAAGACCTCTTGCACAATTCCCCTGTATCCGTGACCTCAAAACATGCAGTGCAATGCATTACAAGACCTCTTGTACAATTCCCCTGTATCCCTGACATCAAAACATGCAGTGCAATGCATTACAAGACCTCTTGTACAATTCCCCTGTATCCCTGACATCAAAACATGCAGTGCAATGCATTACAAGACCTCTTGTACAATTCCCCTGTATCCCTGACATCAAAACATGCAGTGCAATGCATTACAAGGCATCTTGTACAATTCCCCTGCAGCCCTGACATCAAAACATGCAGTGCAGTGCATAACAAGACCTCTTGTACAATTCCCCTGTATCCTTGACATCAAAACATGCAGTGCAGTGCATTACAAGACCTCTTGCACAATTCCCCTGCAGCCCTGACATCAAAACATGCAGTGCAATGCATTACAAGACCTCTTGTACAATTCCCCTGTATCCCTGACATCAAAACATGCAGTGCAATGCATTACAAGACCTCTTGCACAATTGCGCTCCAAGCATAACATCACCGTTTGTGATTTGTGATGAGAGATGTGTAGTACTGACTAACATTATCATCATTTTGTCATAACTATTCCTTTATCATTGTTAACAAATTGTGTATATGCATACTTAAAGTGATTTAACAAGACATTTTACAATTCCTCTTGCTCAAGTCCCCTGAGCAGTTCAATGAATAAATTAGGTTGACATCAACATGTTATTTAAACCAACACAACACCAACAAAATACCCAAATTTATTCCATGATTCGGCCGTGAGCGTACAATATAATCGATATACTTGCCGCTCACAAGGTGTACAATATAAACTCGCTGTATTTTACAGTGACGTCACAACCGTTCAAGACTATCGGTGAGTTGTGCGGACAACACAGTTTGATGAAATAAATGTAAATAAAGTTGCAATAACACAAGAATCATGGAATAAAAGCAAGAATAGCACAGTATTGCGTATTCGGGGGCCTATATTCTCCTCTTATGGCCGAAAAACAACTCGGCCTACGGCGTCGTTGTTTTCGGCCATACTCGGAGAATATAGCCCCCCTCATATGCGATACTATGCCGTTCTTGCTATAATACCTATCATTTATAATTTTAGACTAATTTAGTAGAATGAACTTCATGAGTAGACCTGCCAATTATACATCTTCTGACAATCCGACTCTTATACAGTGTCAAGTCTACAGTGTCATTATAAAACCGGAGTTATGGCGAGGCTTGTGATGCATACACTGGGTATGGGATGTGCACATTAGACTACAGCTCATTGTAATCAGTCATGAATATTTCACAGAAGTCTCATACAGTTCTACACTTCCTAGCGTACAATACACATGCTATTAGATGGCACTCCTGATTCCTATGTTTGTTTCACTCTCACTGTATATGCCCCGATTATACGTGATGGTGGAATGTAAGACGCAATTTGTACAAACGCTTTATTAATGACTTATTAATGAATTTTTAGTGACTTAATAAGTTTATGGTTGGATTGTGCACTACTAACTAGGCTGGAAAACCGGATTAACTTGTTGAATTCTTGTTGCGCGGAAGAACGATGGATTCGTGGGTTGTGGAATTCGTGATTTTATCGTGTGCAACGTTTCGGATAGCTTTGTATCCTTCTTCAGAGGTGCCGTATACAATAATCTATAATTTTATGTTTTATGTGAAATCTACATTCTCAGGTATAATGATAAAGGAAGTCTTACAACATAAATTTACTCGTTGTTTGGAGTTGTCTGTACAAATACATATAACTCCCCACATATTTAGTCAATTCCTTTGATGAGTTGGGAAAGAATTGAACAAAGATTCAAACGATTTGTATCAATGTTAAAGGCGAGTATTAAAGTATTGACACAGAAGTTGTATTATACCACTGGGGCTCCACTGTATGGACAGTATGATATGTTTATAGTCTATACCCAGCAGAGACCACTGTGCTGCACCACCCCACCCACCACCCTGCCATCACCCCGCCCACCCCCTGCCCTCGCCCTGCCCACCCCCTGCCACCACCCCGCCCACCACCCCGCCCACCACCCCGCCCACCTCCCCGCCCAGCAGTGGTTTTATAATGACACTGTATAAGCGTCACATTGTCAGAAGATGTACAATCGGCAGGTCTACCAGGTATTCAGAGACTAGTTCAATTAAAACAGGGTTTACATTGTAATACTGCAGCTTTTTCTCAAATAAATCTTTGATGAATTTTTATAAATTGTTAAATAAAATTTGAGTTATCTAAAACTGTATCCTTGAACAATTAACAACATTGTGTAAACTGTTTTCCACTTGAGCTCTGCGTGAATATTGTGTATTACAAAATCGGTCCCAATAAAATTTATGAAAAAGATAGACAGTTTGCTGTTTCAGACATCATCCAGAACTAACAAGTATGCCATAAATCAGAGTCTTAGACTATTGTATGAGCCAACCAAACTGCCACGTCAACACTTTCCCTGTCTGTATAATGTGATAAATTGTACCAAGTATATGTGTGAGGCAGCAGTAATAACCCTGGGGGCTCTAGTAGTGAATGTAAGTGTAACTTTAGCGCCTGCTGTTAATCTTGTTAGAGTAGTTCACATATGTAACGTAGGCTGCTGCAGACCTCAGTGTTTATATAACTCATAGAGAGACTGAGCTGCTCAACCCAAGCCCAAGTCTTTAGCTCAGTAATTGGGTTTCCTCCTACACCCGCGTCCCACGGAGAGATGTACTAACTGGGTTAGGCCAAGGAAATAAGTGGGTCAGATTTGACAAAAAATGTACAATTGGCAGCTCACACATTTAGGAAATTCTCCTTAATTAGGCTGAAAAATGAAGAATACTGGGTATATCTGGGTATATTTGGTATCACATTGATTTAAAGCATCAGTTCTGTTATGTTAAACTGCATTTTAAAGCTCATTTTTGTCTTAAATGTGGGCTATTTGAGAGGATTGGTGAAGGCGAATTGTACATTTTCTGAAAATCTGACTCAAGTGTTTTTGCTGTCCCCACACTGACAATTTGGAAATACTGTATATTAAAGCGGTCCATCCACTGTCAACAAAATGGTAATGGTGCAAAGACGATGCATTGCCGATGTAATTGCTGGAAATGAGAAGGTTTATCAATGGTAGCATTGTCTTTGCATCGATAACCAGAATAAGATTGGCAAACATATAACGCAATTTCTTGCTTTTACATATACAATCTCATCGACTAGAAATCGCTAACGCATCACTACGGTCAGTTCCTCTATTGCCAACGCATCATCAATGGGGAATATCAAACATGTTTGATGTTCATCGCTAGCCTTGCCAATGCAACTTTCACATGGCTCACTCATTGCCAATCATAGCTTGCTGTGCAGAAGGCATAGTGATGACAAGTTGTTGCACTTCATTTCACAAAATTCTTATTGACTAGCTCATCGCCAAGGCATTGCCAATGATTCTATCAACCGGGGCCGGACCGCATAAGGTATATATATGCAGCAGAATATTGATAAATACAGACCTCAATAAGTCACAATATGTGTACGTTTGGTAAGAATTGCTTTGTCATGATGGCTGAAATTGCAGCTGTATTATGATGATGCTGGATTTCTGCTGATTTATTTTTCAGATGTTTTTTTTCTTTTTTCTACAATGTGTTTAGTACAATACACAGACTTCTAGCAGACATTTAAACATATCATCCCTCAGCTGCCACTCAATAACATTATTAGTGTGTTTAGCGTATAATAGCGGCCTGCAATATGTGATGTGTTCCAGGAAAATATGTCATAAGTCACAAAATTGATATGTTTCAACGCGTTTTTTTCACAAGATTTCTTTATTGGAATGTTTTGGTTTTTAGGGGGTTTAGCAGCTATAGTAATAGGAATACATGTAACAAATTTCGGGACATTGTATTAAATATATTCTTGCGTTTTGAAGGCCTTTGTATGGAGTATATTTAGTAACTTTACTGGTAATTACCCAGACAGAAACATTGCAAACTTTCTTTTTCAAAAATAAAAATATCAAACTTAAAATATAGAAACACTCATTATGTGTCCTAGTGTTTACTATCATTGGAATCACCTTGATCTCATATTTTCAAATATGGTGATATGTCAAAATCCAGATTTTGTGACTCATTTTCCTAAAACACATCATATATGTCCTGCTGGAGCATCCATGGATTGTCAGGCCCTGTGAAAGGCAGAATGCTATTAAGGCAAGGGAGGGTTTATGAAAGTGCAGGTTGGAGGAGGCAGAAACGCTGATAACAAGACGCTAACCAGATTATCTGGCGCCCCGCTGATCCTGGCGCATAAACCTGCCGCTGCGCCATGTGCACAACCTCTTCTGGGCTTCATTCAGTGGCACACAATCTCTCTGATAAATCCATCTCCCTTATCACTTTCTCAACTTCCTTAAAATATGTCAGGAACTTTATGATCTTCTCATTTATCTCTACTTCATCCTAATCCAGGTGACTTTCTAAGGGGTGGCATCAACATCTGTTAGAAACTTTATGATCTAATCTTTTCTTCATCCTAATCCAGATTGACTTCCTTCTAAGGGGCAAAATTGTTATATATATATAGGCATATAGCCATGTTTTGCGACATATGACTCGTTTTCCTGAAACAGACCACATATACAATCTCATCAACATTGATAGTTGACCTAGACAGACCACATATACAATCTCATCAACTAACATTGATAGTTGACCTAGACCTCCCATTGAGGTGTAGGGTTACCCACGCTCATTGATATGTATGGATTCTACCAGGAGCACCCAAGTCTCAATACTATTAAACACTCATACAAATACTACCATCGTGTGAGGGTCATTCTTACTTACTCTCTCATATTCATCTACCATAGCCCTTTAGGTCTATATAACATATTGGTGGAGATACCCTACAAGGTCCTTATATGGAACATCGCTCTCATTTAAACAGACAATCTAAAACTAATAAGGATTTTCAAGATATTCAGAATTATTTCTAAAAGTCCTCCAAATTGACATCATCTCAATTCTCACTCCCCACGACCGGGGTTATACAAACCTGAGCCTCTACAACTAGTGAAGAAGTCCATTGTCAAACCATTAACCAGTGAAGAAGCCTATGCGTTCATTTACAATATGTAATAACTCTCTGTTCTTCTAATCCACTGATATTTACCCTAATCCAGTAAACTTCTAAATGTTTAATAACTTTGCAATCTACTAATCCATTTCTATCGCATCCTAATCCAGCTGGCTTTGTAAAATATTTGTTTAAATATAAATGAACTGACAGCAAGATAGGTTGTATATTACTTGTATAGTGAGAGATCAGGCAGTGTGTTGAGGTGTTTTATTATTTGCACATTCCATTTGAGAGGTGCTATAAGTGGGGTGCAATAAAAATATGTTTATGGTATGTGTACCATAAAAATTCGAATTGGATCTTGTTTTAGCTTTTAGATACTTCATGACACTTCATGACTTGATTGCGATGCAATCTCGTCCAATGAATATTCAATTACTAGCACCTCGTTCCATTCTCTCTATGTAGTTGAGGAAGGAATAATACTCTTATGTTATGGCTTGGGTTTATTGAATGTATGAATAAACTGATACAAGGATTGTCTATTGATAGTAAGTAAGCAATTGCCACTTCTAGGATTGGTAAGTAGGCAATTCATGTCAGTATCTATCAAATAATATTTAAATCAAGTGATAAATGTTGAAATCAAAATGAAACTTAATGACTCAAAGCACTAATTATCAGCTCTCAAGCTATGATTTCTTTTAAGAATTTTATTGAAAATATTTCACATTTGTGATACGTTTTGTTATGCTCTTCTTAATTTCATTTATTTTAATAATTTGTTATCTTAGTTCCACACTTGTACATTAGTCACCATTTCCCAAATGGGATGTGTTTCAGGAAAATGAGTCATATGTCACAAAAAATGGATTTTGAGATATCATAATATTTGAAAAGATAAGATCAAGCCGATTCCAATGATAATAAACATTGGGACACTTAATATGTATTTCTACATTTTAAGGTTGATATTTTTATATTTGAAAAATAAAGTTTGCAATGTCTGGATGGGTAATTACCAGTAGTAACTAAGCATCATCAATATGAAGGCCTTTAAAATGCAAGGATATGTTCAACACAATGTGACATCCTGACATTTGGCACATAGGTTTATATGACTAAGTGTGCTAGACCCTCGAGATATCAGAACATTTCAATAAAGGAATCTTTCGCAAAAGTGACTTTGAAAAATATCAATTTTACGACTTGTTACTCATTTTCTTAAAACAGATCACAAAATTGACCATCCTGACCTTGCTGGAGGGCACTAGAGCCACTAGAGGGCAAATCTCCATTAGCTCAAGTTGTTCAACCTACTCATGTCCTAAAACAGGGGCAGTGTCCATGGGGGATACCCCCGATAATGGACAGGTGACTTGGTTAAAAGCGGATTAATTGGCTACGTGTTGGGCTAACAGATGTGGGAAGGGTTGTTCCACGCTACGTGTTGGGCTAACAGATGTGGGAAGGGTTGGTCCACACCCTTCCGGCCAAACTGCAGGGTAAATGGGTTTTCAGATTTTCAGAAAATGTACAATTCAATTTTCAGCTCTCCCGCCCTTGATATAAGGGCGTAAAGCAATAAATCTCACTCACTCACTCTCTTGTACGATGTTTCAAAAGGATTTGGATTTCAAACATTTGCCTTTGGTAAACAATAGGGGAGTTGCATAGCCGCCATTTTGAATCTAGACGGTCGGCACCCTCCCGCGTTTTCCCTGGGGAAAATGTCAAATGACTTCTATTGACAATCAAATCTGGTGCAGACAGAATAGCGTCCAATGAAGGTATATACAGGCCAGTCAATTATCCAGTCATTTTCAATATTTTTCCAGGTGAGAATTTGTCTGAATACCTCAAACACTTATTCAAACGTCTTGGCTACACCTTAGTTTACTGCAAATTTGTAATCCGTTCTCAACACTTACATAGTCTGTAATTATCTATTGGGTGTTTTAAGGCAGGTATACGCTCAGAGCCATGCTGCATCCTTCTTGCTCAACCCTTAGTTTGTCCCATTCACACCATGAGCGCCAACTCTCCACCCTGCCTTCCGCAGCAAATGTGCGGGCGGAGGCAGGGCCACCTAAACAAATGCATATCAAATCATATCGATAGCAGGGCAGGTGGATGGTAGTCATTGAAAATGAGAAAAAGAATCCATACATATAACAGTAAATAGCCAACAACTTCCTCTGCATCAACCTCTATCTAGTGGGCCTACACTTTCCTGGATTTGCATGGAATTTTGGGACTAATGGTACAGTCTAAAATCTATAGAAAATATGCACTGTTTAGTATGGAATATGTATCAACGCTCTAATGTCAATATCCATGTGTTATACATGTTTCCATAACACAAGCTCCCATGTTTCCCATTATGCATTTGGTTAACATAGATAATTTATGCAAGCTATGATATTGATGAAAATATTTTTGCAATTTCCAATAAACATGTTGCCAAATATTTGTATGTCAGATTGTTCAGAATTCATCCCAGAATGCCCTGTAACATACATGCACAGTGAGACATGCAAGTCCCCTATTGTGACCGATAGTCTCCTACACATTGTACAAGATTGTTAGCCTAACAGAGACGATAAGTTCCTCTATTTAATTCCAACTGCCCGTTGTTTCTAATCGTTTGTATCTAGTGTTAGCAAATGATCCAATTCTCAGGGCCCAACCTATTGATGGAGGGTTCCTTTATTACTTCATTTTGTTTACTATGCTAGTCTCAACAACAGTACACATTCAAACCATTACTGAAATTGCCAACTTTATTGCACGACGGTTTAAATTCCATCATTCTAATTTGCTTAAAAGCCCATGAAGCTGGGAAAAACCCAGTCCAAAGGCATTAGTGTGAGTATGATGTACGGGAACTAATACATGGGTCAGATTTTGTGAAAGTGTACAACTGTCAGCTCTATACATTTGGTACGTTCTGCTAAGTTAGACTGTTATATAATAAATACTATGTATATCTGAGTAATTTTGGCATGATGACGATTAAAACTATCTTTCCCTTCGTGATAAACTGCATTTGAACGTAATTTTTCTCTTGGATTTGGATTATTTGAGAGGATTGGGGAAGGTGAATTGTACATTTTTACAAAATCTGACCCACAAGCCACATCAGGCCTGAAGGGGGTTAATATAACCAGTGTTTACACCCAGAATACTGGTAACCATGGTTACATAATCGTTCTGTATCAGGCACCTGCTTCATTACATCAACCTGTTTACACTCCCGGAGAATCTATTAAACTCATTAGTCCAGATTAGCCTCAGGACAAAAGAGTTTAATGTCATAGTTTAATTATTGATTGGTAATCTTAATTATCATATGTTGTAGTGGCTTTACAACCAGTTCATGAGGGGCTTACTTTACACCAGAGGTGTCCCGTGCACTGGGACCTGTTCTTGTAATGTAACTGATGTTTCCCCTTATATTACATACGTATGTGATGTCAGGGGTGCTATTTGAAAAGTCAAATAGCACCTATGTGCTATTTGAGCTGAATATCCACAAGATTGATTGACAGTAAGGTAAAATACTATCAAAATCGAGTTCTTATTGATTTAGTATGTAATAAATACCTAACTGTTCGGTTTGTAATCAATCTCGACGTTGGGTCAAATCACACTCCACCACTTTGGGGTGTTGTGCGATTTTACCGAATGTCTCAATCGATTACAAACCTCTATCATGCCATTAGGTATAAATATTACCCAATTCTCATCATAACACCATTGCTACTTCTCCCTATTCTTGTATAAACTTACTGAGAGCGAAGTATTTTGTATGAAAGGACGCGCTTGTCCCTTTAAATTATTTTCTTATGTTTGAGTGTTCTATGACACCTGTTGACCCTTGTACATGAAAGAGACAGCTGGGTGCTGAGGGAGAAGGGCCGTTGATCGGACAATAAACCAGATACGTAGCAGGTAGCTTACTTGTTGACTTTTGTTTATTGAAGGCGTCGGGAGCACAAATCAATACATATGTGATGTTTTCCAGGAAAATGTGTCACAAGTCGCAAAAAATGGATTTCTAGATATCATCATATTTGAATAGATGAGCTCCAGCCGATTCTAATGATGGTAAACATCAAGGACATCTAAGTAGTGTTAAAATTATCATATATTCTGACAGTTTTTACTTGATCAGTAGGTTCCATGATGTGTCACAAAAACATGAGTCATCAGTGGCCAAATAATGGATTTTGAGATTATGTATGAACAGTTGAGATTAGGTGGATTGCATTTAGTAGATCAAACATTATTTCTATTTCATGTTTGATTTTGTTTATGTCTGTAAATATATTTGCGATATTTCTGGGTGGATAGTTACTGGTGAAGGAGATAAACATACTCCATACGATGACCTTAAAAACTCAACAATATATTTTTTACACTGTCTCAAAATTTGCTATCTGTTTTCATACGGCATATAGATGTCTGAAAAATATGAGCATTCCTACAAAGAGATCTTGTGAGTAAAACACTTTAAAAATATCAATCCTGCGACTTGTTACACATCACTAATATAAGCTGTAGAGAGTATTTGTGCAGTGTAGGATGTAGGTAGATGGGGGACTGAGTGAAAGAGACATTTATACCCACTCCCCGCCATGTTTATAGCGGCAATATCCGGCCTCTGTGACACACCACCAGCACAACACTACAACTGTACACAGTGGTGGCAAGGGGGGGGCGCTACTGGGGGGGGTTACTGGGGGGGGGGGGTTACTGGGGGGGGGGGGGGAGTCATGAAACCTCCAAGGCTGTAGAATTTGTTTAAATCTGTATGCTTCATTTGCAATAGAAATTCTAATTACATCTATAGCCATAGTTCTGATGTTCTATAGTATAGGTATAGCATTATAGGTATATCATTAAGGGCCTAGTCCACTAAGCTGATTCTCGTGCGATTTTGCACCACATAGGACTCTTTTAAGCGGTCCAGCCACTGTCGACAAACTCGTTGGTGATGCCTTGGCGATGAGGTAGTTAATAGATTTTTGTGAAATTTATTGCATCGTATTTGCATTGACTTGTCATTGCTATGCCTTCGGCAATAGCCAGCGATGACTGGCAAAGTAAAAATTGCATCGGTAAGGGTACCGATGAACATCAAACATGTTTGATATTTCCTGACAATGCAATTTTGCATCGGTGCTTTGTCAATGGAGGTAACGGCTGTGGCAATGCGTTGCCAATGTCTAGTCGATGAGATCCCATATGTTAAAGCATGACAATGAATTGCATAGTTGCCAAACTTTTTTCTATTGTCTATGCCAAGATGATGCCGCCACCGATAACCCTACTCATCGATGTGCATCGCCGGCAATTACATCGTCTTTGCATCAACACCATTTGGTTGACAGTGGCCAGACTGCTTTACACTAAATTCTGTGAGAATCGCATGAGAATCAGCTTAGTAGACTAGGCCCTTAATGATATACCTATAATGCCTAGACTAGACCCTTTAGACTTCTCCTGTATAGTTCTAATGTGCTGAAGGTACTCAAGGTGTAGTGCCCCATACCACACACCCTGAGATATAATGACATTACTACACATGAGTGATCTGCCTACGTGCAGTAAATCCCATCCCAATGGCAGGTGTACTACTTTACATAATAGAAAGAACTAGCCTCATTGAAACGAATTATACTACAGCATATTTTAACATTTTCAGGGGCTAGACTTTCTTGGTGACTTCATTATTCATGTCCTATCTCATCCATCATACAGGATATCCACCGTCAGCCAGTCACCATTATTGTACAATTCTCGTATAGGATTGAAGGGAATTCTGATTGGTAAGCGGACATCCTTCTTACTGAAGGATGATTTTGACTTTTTGTGTTTATTAATTGGATCTAAAAATTTACACTTTCTTGCTGAATCGCTTGTCATGTAAATGGACACACGCCCTTCAGAATGGTTTTTATATTGTCTATTAGATGTAGTTGTGTATTTAATATATGGAGGGATTTTAACGAGTCCAGATGATCTGGGGCATATGTCCCGAGTTGTCTGCAAGCCGAAGCATGAAGCGGGGTAGCGCTGAGTGCTGCCGCGCAGACAATGAGGGACATATGCACCAGATTATCCAGATGAGTTGGAATCTCTATTTATTACATACCTACTACTGCTTCTTTCTTCATGCTCCTAACCCTTTTTTCATGCTCATAACCCTTTTTTCATGCTCATAACCGACCAATGGCTTCAGGTACTTCCCATGTTGACAAATAATGGAACTACTTATGGCTACTACTTCATATTAATGCGCTGCATATTAACCAATCAAATCACTGCCTAGTTACTCAGCACATGTTACATATAAAAACATTTCATGTCCCGCTATTCCGCTTCCATAGGGCTCTATGCTAAAGACTTTGAGAGGTATGTAATATAGTATCCGTATATTTAGGTAATGAAGTAGAACTAGATTCTTATTTTTTTGTCTTTTTCTAATACATTTTAACAGCGCTTGTACTTAGAAAATTGTACGTTTCAAAATGTCTAGTTGAATAAAATTATAAAAAAAACATTTGGGTCAGATTTTCAGGAAAAGTACAATTCCAATTCGCAAATAACCAAAATTTCTGACGAAAATAAAGTTCAAAATACAGTTCAACCTATTAAACCTATTACATTTATTAAATGTGTACAGCTGCCAATTGTGCATTTTATGAAAATCTGACCCATTTACAGGGGCCTGTTGATTAAGATGGTAGAATTATGAATATTTTAGTGCTGGCCATATCCCCCAGGTGTCCCCCTGGTGTCAATCACATTCACTTCCTTGAAACTGAGACTAGTTCCCTATGTCGCCACCAGTCACTAACTCATCTTTTATGCAGCAGGTGGCAGCAGTAGAGCTCACAGAGCAGTTGCGCGATCACTATTGAGTGGTCTACGCGGAGGAGTCGAGGTGAAAAATGTTAATATTTGCATTTCATACGCCACATCCGTCACCAGAGAGCGCTAAACCAATAAACGCTGTCTGACGTGTCATGTTTTATTAATGGCGGGAATGATTTCATCCTATAGGTGGCGCTGTAGGCCATTTGATCTAGACAGTTAATGATGGTTTATTATGTTCCCTGCCAGGCATTAGACATATACAGCTATTGCCCCTCAAGGCTATCTGGGTAAAGTCATCAGAAAATGTACAAATCTCCTTAACCAATCCTCTTAAATAAGTCAAATGTAAGAATAGAATGGCCTTCAAAATTGCATTCAACATAACTGAATAGATTCCCTTAATCTAGGCAATTCCAACTGTCCTCAGATATGTCTTGTATTTTTCCTTTTTCTGTCCTAATTCAGTAAAATTTAATAGCGCTGTTGAGCTGCCGATTGTGCATTGTCTGTCGATCTGACCCATCATGTGCCCTCAGAATTAATATATCTAATGTAATATAAAGAGAGAATGGAATGAGCTGCCAGCAAGTAATATAAACGTTATTGGGTGAGGTCCCTCCACATAAGCACCAGGCCCTCTAGACAGAATACTTCTGTGGCGGAAATGCGTCCAATAAACTTTTTTAATTACATGTGGCGTATATTTATTTAGTGTCCTTAAAATGTTCCCAAATATTTAATAACACTCATCGAATAACCCTGAATAACTACTTAGTACAGTTAGAGCGTGACAGTTAATGTGCGGCAGGTAACTTCCAATTACATGAGGCTTATATTCATTATACAGTTCTTAATGTGTTACCAGATTTTAAATAAAGGTCACCAGATAACTCTCAATAAATACTTTTAATTTCTTTTAGGTCAGCAATTTTAAGGTCAACATCACAATGGTAATACATTATTGTTGAGACATTCACAAAGAGGGCTGGGTTATTCTTAAGTAAGTGTATGTTTGGCCGTGAATTACTGAGAGTAATAGGGGAGTTGCATAACCGCCATTTTGAATCTTGATTCGCATGAAAATATGGAACTAATGGTACAGTCTATAATCTATAGAAGACATGCCATGTTCACCAAGGAATATTTATTAATGCTCTATAAATGTCAATATCCATGTGTTGTACATTTTTCCATAATACATGTCCCGTCTCTCCCATCATGCATTTGGTTTTCATGAATCATTAATAAGTAAGTACAATTTCTCAAGGGAAGTATGTAGCCCGTCAGGTTAATTTTGTAATAGATCGACATTTTGAGTATAGCACACAACTCCCTATACTACTCATATGTCTCCCAAGTACCCAGAAGCAAACCCACATTTCACAGTACTACTCACACTCCTTCCACCCACGACCAACACACATCTTCCTATACTACTCATATCAGAGATCAGTATACAGGGTTTTGCAATACAGATAATGCTAATTAGCAATGCCAACAGTAGAAATATTCATCTGAAGCAACGGACAATAGCTCATAGCAATGCATGTTGAGTAAGGATTTGTCATGCAAGAGGCTTGACACTGGCCCTGTATAGTGTGTATAAGTAGTAGAGGAGAGGCAATGGACACCTTCCACGTATCGTGGCTCCATCTGGTGCAAAGGACACCAAGCACACCACTAGGTGTAGAGCTCCATAGTGGACGCGTGCAGGCATTTCACACTAGACCATGGACGATGTAAGTCACTGTGCATAATATAATGCCATTTAGTTCTAATTACATGCCCAGGAAATACATATTCATGACATGGAAATTGTATGGCTTCCTAAGCTGTTCTGTGTTCAGCAACGGACAATAGCTCATAGCAATGCACATATGTTGAGTAAGGATTTGTCATGCAAGAGGCTTGACACTGGCCCTGTATAGTGTGTATAAGTAGTAGAGGAGAGGCAATGGACACCTTCCACGTATCGTGGCTCCATCTGGTGCAAAGGACACCAAGCACACCACTAGGTGTAGAGCTCCATAGTGGACGCGTGCAGGCATTTCACACTAGACCATGGACGATGTAAGTCACTGTGCATAATATAATGCCATTTAGTTCTAATTACATGCCCAGGAAATACATATTCATGACATGGAAATTGTATGGCTTCCTAAGCTGTTCTGTGTTCAGGAATTCAATCAATTTTCCTCAGATTTTCCTCACATCCTCTTAAACTTGAACACAAATTACGTAGAGTAGGACATTTCAGTTAGACATGATTTTAGCACATCAGTTATTTTTGAATCTTTGAAACAAAAGTAGGAGAACAAATTATTTTGCAGTCCTCAAAGGGACAAGCTGCTACAAAATACGTATCCGCACATCTATAATATTTCAATTATGGAATATGAGTAGTGTTGATAACTAACACTCTTTGAGGAAATTGTCACCAGCTTGTCTGATTGTATTGTATTAAGAGCTGATGGGTCAGATTTTCAGAAAATGTTCAATCTACAATTCTATACATCTATCAAATTCTGCTAAATTAAATAAGAGTAAAAATTGAAAAATACTAGGTATATCTGAGTATATTCTGTATTGTATTCTTTCAATAAATCTGTCTGGTTAGGTTGAACTGTATTTTGAACCTCATTTTTGTCTTAAATTTGGGTTATTTGAGAGGATTGGTGAAGTTGAATTGTACATTTTCTGGAGACTTGACCTTGACCATGATTTTTATTGTGAATTTCCCTCAGAAGGCTCAGAATACAGTTTAACACACTAATGCTTTGTATCAACGCAATACCAAATATACCCAGATGTACCTAGTATTTATCACTTTTCAGTCCAATCTATGGATGTTAAAGGTGCTGATAGTACATTTTCCTATAACCTGGCCCAAACCACCACATGGAGGTCTAACCAATCCTCATGCCATCTTCACCATTTTGCTATTTGATTGTAATACAACGCTTGTGAAAATAAAAAAAAACAAATCAAAATCCAGCTTTTCTGAGGCAAATGATAAGGTGACCTTCCAGAAGAAGTGCTCTTGCTGGCTATATAGATAGATTCACCACTAAGCCCATATACAGCCTCAACCCATTCATGAAGTGTCTGGTCATATATCTCTCCCTGTGTATGGATTGTATGGTCCTTACAAGCCTTGGGTCAAGCTGTCCAGCTAAAGCCTATTGATCTAGGGCACGTGTAGGGTGGATGGGTGTATGATAAGGGTAGATATAGTGGACCCACTGTTTGTACACTAGATAAGCTATATACTGGATGTATGTAACCTTGTGGAAACTGGTTGAAGGGGGCCCTAAGGACTTTCAGATGACATTTATTGGACATGTGACATTAAACCAGTAAAAATAACAACTTTATTACACCTCTTCATCAAAATCATCATTTACCGAATGACAAGATCAATATACAGCGATACCTTCCCCCTCTACTAGATTACATTTTAGTCATTAACAAATCAACATTAATTATTCAAACATAAGACTTGGACAAAAGGGTTACCATCATTGGAATTCACGCATTCTCCTATTTTGAATATGATGGTTTTACAAAATACCTTTTCTTTCGACTTATGGCTAATTTTCAAGGAATAACTCTTTATGGTTAGTTGCCATCTAGTTATTTTCTGCCCCCCTCCCCCTCTGAACCCCCCTTGCATCCTCACACACCCTGTCCCTCCATGACTACTATAGAGGATTTGAATGTCCACCATCTTCAATATTGATTCACAATGTTTTATGGTACTTGTGGTACAATGTAAAATCTATAAAAAGGATGTTCATCATAGACTACCCATCTTTCCAATGGTGCAAGAAGTGTATAGATCATTTACAAGTTATGATATTAATGAAAAGATCCTGGTAATTTTGGATAGAAATGTTGCTAAATATTTGTATATCAGACCTGTACTGAATCTATCCCAGCATGCACTGTAAAAGACATGTGCAGTGACACATGCAAATCCGCTATTTTGTACTGAATCCATCCCACCATGCACTGTAACATAAGTGTACAGTGGCACATAAAAACCCACTATTGTGTACTGAATCCATCCCAGCATGCACAGTAACAAACATGCAGAGTGACCCATACAAACCCCCTATTGTGTACTGAATCTATCCCAGCATGCACTGTAACAGATATGTGCAGTGGTACATACAAGTCCCCTATTGTGTACTAAACCTATCCAAGCATGCACTGTACTAGACATGTGCAATGGTATATATATACAAGTCCCCTAATGTGTACTGAATCCATCCCAGCATGTACTGTACCACACATGAAATACGCAGTGGCACATGCAAACCCCCTGTTGCCCAGATCTGCCCCTAGGAATACCAGTCTATAGTGGCTTGGAGGCAATCTGGTGTTTGGTGTAATCATGCATGAACCCAGTCACTGTGGAGCTGGTATTGCAGTCATCTAAACCCTCAGCCTGAGCCAGACCGTATATTTGCACATCTATACAGACTCAAAGGCGCTCAGTAAACAACAGTTCACAATAGAGATGGGTCTAGAGAAATCTCTGGCATTTGTTTGGTCAAAGAAGTGGTCCTGATCCTTGGGGCTCAGAGATGTCTTGTGAATAGGATCATGAAATGGCTGCTATACAGAGCAAGGAAAGTGAAGATTTGTACACAAAAAAACAAACTTAGAGCATGGGTATGTCCTATGAAACTGCATCCGCAGTTATCTTGAAAAAAACAGACCAAACATGAACAAATTTACTCTAGTTTTGGACATTTTGTTACTTGGATTAGTTCACCTTACGGCATTCATCCTCTAGTACCCATGGAGGAGGAGGAGGTGAAACCTTTGCCACACCCGGGTTCAAACCCACACATGCTACTCATGCCAGTTTAAGGGTGGTCTCCACTGTCTGCGGTAAGCTCTGCGGTAAGCTCTGTGTTAAGCCTGCAATGGTAAGAAGTGGTGAGATCCTGCCTACATGGCCAGTGATCCATGTAGGCAGGACCTTGTCATTCCTCTCCACCTATACAGAACCAGCACAAACCGTTGCAAGGCTTACCGCAGAGCTTACCGCAGAGCTTACCACAGCCAGTGGAGAACCCCCTTAATTGACACGGTACTTTAGACCTTTAGACCCTTGGTCAAACCACATCCCCAAAGGGATTATCTATGATGTATACAACATTTATCAATATTCTGCTGCTGCTGTTGTACTTTTATACAATAATTTGAAGTCAAATCGGCCAAGAGAAAATGACTGTCGGTAAGCGATAATAGGTGAAATAACCAGAGGAACGAGGGTGTTACACGAGAGTGTTAAACTAGAGTGAAGTTTTACCAGAAGGAAGTGCCAGAGAGTGATAAACCTAATGCCTTCTACTCCTGGAACTTTAATAGGGTTAAACTACTGCCAGTGTTCACAATGAGAGCTTGGTAGCATCCACCCAATTAAACAGCCAGACACCCATCCTGACTGTCATTTTGACGGTCAATATCACTGCCTTGATCCGTATTCTGGGTGGAGTGAAGCATTTGACTGTAATGGGTTTTAAGATGAAGTGGGTTAATGTGTGAGTGGTTGGAACCACTGGTCTCTCTCCAGTACACACAGACTCAATCAATACTAAACCATTTTAATATTCCCCTCCTCTTAAGCTCTTTCACAATCAAAAGGCTTTAATGTCTAAAGGCTTTAAAGTAATGCTGATGTCTTTAACGGTGGCTAATGCCAGATTATGAATTGGTTGATTTCATTGGTAATGGTAATGGTCCCATTATATGGAGATGAATGCAAATCGCTGTTATAATCATAGTCCAATGTAATAGCCGACTTGCATGTGTCCCTGAGCATGTCTACTGCAGTGCATGCTGGAATGGATTCTGTTGAAATCTGACATGCACATATTTGGCAAAATTTCTATCCAACATTGCAAAAATGTTTTCCGCAATATCGCAGCTTGTATGAATGCATGATGGGAAAGATGGGAACTTGATGGAATGACCGCAATATAAGCATGTCTGTGATTGGTCTATATCCCGTCATTGATGACGTCAGACCAATCAGAGATGAGCTTACTCAG
Source organism: Sthenelais limicola (assembly GCA_942159475.1). Lineage (NCBI taxonomy): Eukaryota > Metazoa > Annelida > Polychaeta > Phyllodocida > Sigalionidae > Sthenelais > Sthenelais limicola. The sequence goes on along the minus strand of OW804100.1, from coordinate 110,945,424 downwards.
CAGCCAGGCACTTTAAAAAAAACATGGCCATCGTGAACTGCTTCTGTCAGCCTAATACAAGCGTAAGAATGACGATTTTCTATTATTTTCATGTCATAGTATAAAGAAAGAACTGTACTTCAGGTTATAAGAACAACTCATGTGATTCAATGGTTCTTGTTTAAAGCGGCCACTTTTTGGATAAATATATACTCGAGCCATTGGATCGCACTTGTAGTTTAGTTTTTTTGTAGGTTTTTGCACACAAAACAATGTGTTATGAAAACATGTTAAACATATGGCTATTTACATGAAATCATTGTTAAATATTCCATACTGAACATAACATGTTTTCTATAGCTTTTACACTGTACCATTAGTCCCATGCGAATCAAGATTCAAAATGGCGGCTATGCAAAGCCACTATTGGAGGTTTCAATAGTATAGTCAAACACTCCATACCATCTACAGTAAGTTAATTATAGCTCTTCTTCACTACAAATACCAGCAACTTGTAATTCAATCTCAACTTTATCAAATTAGTTTCAGGTTATTGCGATCAAATTCTCTTTTGTGATTTGACTGCAAAGGCTCCTCTGCTTGTTAGTATAGGATTAATGGCTAACAGTGAAGGGCCGCTGACGCATGGTTTGGTGGTGCGAAGCATCTTAAATGGAGTGTTAATAATGCATTTAGTCTCTGCCTAAGGTGGTTATAGCTCTATAGTTCTTAACTGACCAAGTTCCCTGACGGGAGGGAGGACCACTTCTTTTGGTAATGAGGCCCGCTATCCTGATACATACTGACACACCTCACCGCCTCTGGTGTTGTGCTTGACCGCCATCAGGGCAGGGGGTGAGAGGGTGATGATAAGACAAGGGGAGCTGTCCCCCAAATGTGAGTTCCTCCATCCTGACTCAGCTGTTGTTTTAATGAGGAGGTGACAGATTTCGAGAGGTTTAATGGAATTCCGTCTTCCACACATTCCCATCAAAGAAATATCACCGCAGGCAAGATACCAACTATAGTAAGACTGTTCAAAGCAGTGTCTAAAAGGTGAAAATCCTTATGACGTTCTCTCTTACTGCCTGCCTCTCCTGGACTGAGGCTATGAATATGTTGCAGTGGACCAAAATGTAGATGTCTCTTAGGGTTTGACAGCTCATCCATAATTCCACTCACTATATGGCTTTCTATATGAGCTCTATTTGACATCAAGGCAGAGTTATTCTGTCATGTACCAGTCAGGCTTCATTCACTCACCAACCTTTCTTTCATCCTGAGTGCTGAGGATTAGATGGTTTTTTTTTGTTTTTTTTTTAAAGATTTTATTTAAACTTGGTTACTGACTCCCCTTTTCAGGGTTAGTTCTGTCGGGCCAAGATGATGTGTACACTGTACAATAACTCTCCTTTGTGCTTCTATTTAGACATAAGTGAACATAAATAAGGTTTACTTTTCCTTGAGTGATGGAGGGAAAGGTGAAAAAATCAGAATAAATACTAGATTTAGATGTACATAATGTAGTTTTTTAGACTTCTGATAATATTCACTGTGCTACTCAGACATTATGTGGAGTGTTAGTGATAATTAATTATAACTCATATGGACTAGTATGGTCCTATTTTTCCTGTATTCTATTTCGTATTCTATTTCGGCTAAAGGGATTAATGTAATTTGCCCACTTCTTGCTACATCGTAATGTTTTCTTTTCCATCAAGAAACCTATGAACGGGGAAAAGGACAGATAAAATTGTTTTTGTATATGGAAATAAGCTAGGAATGCAGCTTTAACTGAGAGTGCAGCTTTAACTGAGAGTGCAGCTTTAACTGAGAATACAGCATTAACTGAGAGTCCAGCTTTAACTAAGGGTCCAGCTTTAACTGAGAGTCCAGCTTTAACTGGGAGTCCAGCTTTAACTGGGAGTCCAGCTTTAACTGAGAGTCCAGCTTTAACTGAAAGTCCAGCTTTAACTGAGAATGCAGCTTTAACTGAGAGTGCAGCTTTAACTGGGAGTGCAGCTTTAACTTACAATGCAGCTTTAACTCAGAGTCAAGCTTTAACTGAGAGTACAGCTTTAATTGAGAGTGCAGCTTTAATTGAGAGTGCAGCTTTAACTAAGGGTCCAGCTTTAACTGAGAGTGCAGCTTTAACTGAGAGTGCAGCTTTAACTGAGAGTGCAGCTTTTATTGAGAGTGCAGCTTTAACTGAGAGTCCAGCTTTAACTGAGAGTCCAGTTTTTACTGAGAGTCAGTCTTTAACTGGGAGTGCAGCTTTAACTGAGAGTACAGCTTTAACTAAGAATTAGAATGTCCGGCTTTAACTGAGTGTCCAGCTTTTACTGGTATTACAGCTTTAACACCAGTGCCTTTGAGTGAGAAGACCATTTTACCAGTAGAGTGGGTGTATGCAGTAGATTGATATCTGGTTATCAGGTGGCTGTTGTGGGGCCGAGGAAACGGAATCAATACTAATACACTGAGGCCTTAACCACTTCCTCCTTATCTCTCATCTTATCTTTCAATCTGTGATATTAAGATCCAATTCAGTATGAGCACTTTATAGCAAAGCACTGGAACTGCTCCACTGATATCAGATTTATAGTGAATAGGGGATTTACACGTTCCACTGCGCATGTCTATTACTGTGTAAGTGGGTCAGATCTTTATAAAATGTACACCTTCACCAATCGTCCAAAATAGTCCAAATTTAAGACGAAAATCAGGTTCAAAATACAGTCCAACATAAGCTAACAGATTGTTTGAATGAAGGCTAAATATATCTGTACCTAGTCTTAATGATTTTTCGGTCTAATTTAGCAGATTTTACAAAATGTGTTGATCTGTATTTTCTGAAAATCTGACCCATGTATGCTGGAGTGGATTCAGTTCAAATCTGATATACAAATATTTTAGCAACACTTTTTTCGAAAATTGCAAGGATCTTTTCACCACTATCAGTACTTGTGTATATGATTTATAGAAACCAAATGCATGTGGAGAAAGATTGAGTCATCAAAACATGTAAAGCACATGGCCATTTACATTGATAAATATCCCATGCTGAACAAAACATGTTTTCCACAGCTTTTACACTGACATACACCTCACATAGTTCTATGTGAATCACGAGTCAACATGGCGGATATGCAATTCCACCTATTGAGGCAAATCGAGTTGACTAACTTATATGGTGTGGGGTTAGTTCCCTTAGCCATGGTGTTCATGGGCAGTTCATAATACTCTTTCTTGTAGACGGTATGTGGTTTGATTTTACAGTTTAATCTCGCTTTTTAAATGTAGCTCAGTAATCCAGTCCAGGAACATACTGGAATACCTTGGAAGTCATCTTTCAGATTTGTATCTACCTTTTTGTACTATTGTAGGTGCAAATACTTGAGATATTGAATTGAACTGAATACAGACACTGGTGCTTGGTGCTAGAAATTGAGTGTGCAACTTATTGATTTCCAAGTTCCATTCAGGTTTTACTGTTTTTGCTTAGGATAGAATGATATTGTAATAGCAACATTTCTTTTTTCAGTTGATTCATCTTTTCACTTGTAAAGTTAAACACTTGGACAACCTCCAAACCCATTTCTCAAGAATATCGTCCAAAAAAATAAATATATATATATATTAAATATAGAAGCAGCATAATTTTTTTTTTTTTAAAACATATTTTTATTTCGATAAACAATTCTACATAAGCAGTATGTTTCAAGTTATCGAAATTGGAACATGCACAATCAAATATCAGAATATTTACGTGACCACCGAAGAAAAGAGAGAATTACACACTACGAGATTATGACCTGAAGGGCCAGGTGGACATCATTGTATACCAATAAATTTACATAGCGTTACATTTTTTTGTTTTCTTTTGCCAACATTTAAAACAGGTACGAGTATTATCCGCTTGATAAAAAACGACTCAGTATACAGAACACTTCGACCAGTTGGTCATGCTAAATCATGTATGAGAAAATTTTGTATAACTAAACTCAATCTGGACAAAGTGTTTGTATAACTAAACTCAATCTGGACAAATCAAAGGTTCAAACCATATTCCCCAGGCCGTCCCTCAGATCGAGGTGGACCAACGAAAATCTGGCTGCACAACCACAATATAATATAATGTTAAATGGAGTATCATTGGAAGATGTATTTACTTACAAATACCTTGGTGTACATATTGAGTCAGACCTGAAATTTGGCTCCACAATCGCGAAACTAACAAATATGTTAAGCTATAAATGCTGGCAGTTATCAAAATTAAGAGAAAAATTATGTCGAAAAACAATGTTATTAATCTACAAGGTTATGATACTGCCGGTCATTGACCAGGCAGACATATTTTTGGAATCGCATGGAGGCTCAAATTTACATAGGCTACAAATACTCCAAAATAGGGCTCTTCGCATCATTTATAACATACCGCAACGGACCAATGTAGACAATGTACATATAGAGAAAAGAATACTACCACTGAAATACCGCAGGCGCCTCCACCTGTTACAAATGGGCCACCGCAGAGCTCAAGATCCAGGAAACTTTGACCTAAAACAACTGAATACAAGAAATTTTGCGGTAGGGCGAAAAACCCTTAAACATGTAACACCAAAAACAGAGCAAATCAGACGATCCATATTTAACCAAATCCCATATTCCTGGAATCGGCTGCCTGCGGAGGCCCACTGTCTATTAGATCCTTAAACATTCTCAACCAAAGCAAAAACTGTTTATATCTGGAATGATGAATACTTTATATTTTGAACCAATCTATAAGTCGAGCAATCATATAAGATCAATGTAAACTAGTCACGTTGGAACCATGTTATTCTTAAGAAAATTTTATATACTTATTCTTGTAGCAAGCTTTGACAGTCAACGACTGAAAAGCACTTCACCCTACACACAAAGACCAATGTATGCTATTGAGGACACGGAAACCTCCTGGGTAACCAGGAGAGACCCCTTGTATGGCAGCGAGTCTGCAATAAAATGTTTATCTATCTATCTATCTATCTAAACTGACAGCAGAGAGAAAACAATAACATCAAAGGAGTCATATGGGCATCACAACGTGTTTTTCAAAGAAACCTTTACATCAGGCCAGGTTCTACTCAGTTTCACAGAATTCGCATTTGTACAGATTAAATTGGGACCCAAGGCCTGATGTGTTTGGTGTGGCTTAACCTGGAGATATTCTGTATAACATGCTCTTTTAGTCATGAGACCTAGGATGGCAATTTTACCCCTCACGTTTAGATCTTTAATGCCTAAGTGCTGCTTCATTTCGAGTGTAGACATAATATGGTTGTTGTATATTAGTCTAATAGCCCGATTTATAGAGGACTGAACCTTCCTTATGATATCAGCGTTGGCCATATTGTATAAGAAGACACCATATTCGGCCAGGGTTAGTATATGCGATTTAACAATGATTGTAGCGATATTCTCGTTGATATAGTATCTAATTCTAACAAGTTGATTAACTTTGGCTTGAACAATACCTCTCACCCTCGAAAAGTGTTCATTGAAACAGAGAGGAGGGTCTATCGTGAAACCTAAATATCTACACAGTTTTGATCTTGCAATTGGAACACCATTTATATGTATACAGATTTGCCATGTTCGTGAAATTAATTTTCTTCAGCCGTTGTTTTGACCCTAGGACCTGTAGAGTACACTTTTTATATTAATTGTGAGTTTGTTACAATTCATCCAGCTAGCTATCTCATTTGCTACCAGTTGCGACCCACGTACACACCCATCCAAATCATTCCCTGTAACAGTCACCGCAGTGTCATCTGCATAGATCGTCATATTTGTAGTCTCAGGAATAACTATATCATGCAAACAGTTAGGCAAGTCGTTCATGTAAATTAGAAACAGGAGCGGTCTGACCAGGCTTCCCTGTGGTACCCCGTTACCAATGTGTAAGCTAGACAAGAGACAATCATTTCAGTAAGTTGTTTGACTCCTGCTAGATAAATACTCAGCCACCAGCCTGACCAGTTGTGGATTTATGTTGTGGTGGTGTAATTTTTGAACAAAGATGTCGTGATCTATTCTATAATAGATCAAGACTTCTACTACTCTGCAATGTTGGTGAATAGTTCATACACATACCCATATTATAAGCCTTATACCAGCTGTAGATGGGATGTCATACAGGTCAGGGAGAGCTTGATAACTCGTCTATTGAACCTGGGACAGCCCCATTAGTCAGCCCATGGTTAAAGAGCTTTAACCATCCACAAACCAGATCCCCTTGCTACAACCACAGCTCTGGGTTTTCCCCGTGTACTCTAACCATGGCAGCTGTAACGGGGGACTGGGAGGGGTGTTGGGAGGGGTAGGGGGATACTGCATATTGCCATTACTCCCCAATACATTTAATAGAATGGTATTTAATAGGGGGTTTGCATGTGCCACTGCGCATGTATGTTACAATGCATCCTGGGATGCATTCTGCTGAAATCTGACATACAAATATTTTGAAACAGTTTCATGGAAATTTACAAGAACGTTTTCAACAATATCATAGCTTGTATGAATATCCATGCTGCATGACGGGAAATGCACAACAGGAAAGATGGAGACTAGTGTCATGGAAACATGTAAAACACATTGATATTGACATTAGAGCATTTGATAAATATCCCATGCAGAATGTGGCATGTTTTCTATTGGTTTCGTACGGTACCAATACTCCCATAATTCCCTTTGAATCTAGATTCGAAATGGCGGCTATACAAGTTCCCTATTAAAATTGAGCACTGATACACATTTAAAGTATTTTTGATGAAATCATAATCTATCGATTTATACCTCAGTCTGATGAGCGATAATTGAGGAAGGGTATACAAATCCCCTATTATCGCCCACGGAAGCTATTACAGTAAGCAGCAGTGCATGGAGTAGAGTAGACTGCCACCACAGTCAGCAATTGGTGGCTTATTTGTGCAGGATATAGGTGGAGGCAGTGAGTGTGTGTGGAAGGGGTGGCACAGGGAAGTGATTTATGTCCCTTACTGAACTCTGTAATTAAACATGCATTCACTGCAGCAGGGCAGCTAGCCTCACTGCTCATAGTAACGCCAGTAGGGGGTCCTATGTAGATATAAGTAAGTGATGTGTCTAACTCACACGTGGAACAAGTTGAATACATGAATTCATGAACATGAATTTATCTATCCCATCATGGATTTGGTTTTTATAAATTATTTGGATTATTTCATTTTTTTTAAAGACTTTATTTTGACAGTTTCTCCAATGATTTAACAAGTTTCTTATGTATGAAAACAAGGTTTTCGACTTGCTGCTGAGGTGAGGTCTACAACTATGGTGAGCAATTTATTGTCTAAGGCTAACGTTAAAGGATAATAACGACTTATGCTAAGTGAGCTAACGCGCTGACAAGTACAGAATCAAGACATAGATGAGTAATGATGACAATGGTGAGACAATTAAGGAATCAATGACATACATGATGATTTTAAAGCAGTTTGTGCACGTAATTTTTCGGTTTTAGACTAATGTTACTTAGTCAGAACTAAACTACAAGTGTGATCCAATGGCTTGAGTTTACACCTTATTTTGTATCCAAAATTATCCGCTTTAAACAAGATAGTAGTTCTTATAACCGCAAGTACAGTTCTTTCTTTATACTATGACATGAAAATAATAGAAAATTGTCATTCTTCCGCTGGTATTAGGCTGACAGAAGCAGTTCAATCTGGCCATGTTTTTCTTAATTTGCCTCGCTGGTGAGTAAGCTCATCTCTGATTGGTCTAAAGTCATCAATGGCAGGGATATAGACTAATCATAGATGTGCTTACATTGCGGTCATTCCATCTCTTTGTACAATGTGTACAGAATCGGCTACACTATTAAATGGATGTATTCTTCCCGCTTAAAGTGAATAACCCATTCAGTTGTAGTATAAAAGATATGATGACATGTAGGGCTTGGATCTATAGACCAAAGCACTTTCTTTACTTCATCTTTTCCATCATAGATTTGGAACATTATAAATCATTTACACAAGATATGGTACTGATGAAAGGGTCTTTGTATCTTTTGATGAACATCTTGCTAAATATATTAATTTTTGTATTTTTATGTCTTCTGTCAACTGAATGCATCCCAACATGCACTGTAAAAAATATCCATACGACCCTTTCTTGTGAAAAGAAAATGTTGATAAAACATCATTTCTAGGGTTTTAGTCTATCTTTGTGACATTTCACATGATATGACACCATGGAGGGTGCAGATCTATAGACCTGAGCCAAGGCCACCACTTGTCCTACAGAGAGCGATAACATCTACACCCGCCCCTATCTATTGCTGCCATCTAAGGCCGCATTTATTGCCTTAGCTGGCCTTATTTGTCTCTGCTCCACACAAAGTGGACGGCTATAGCGGGGGCATGTATGTATAGAGCCCGCTAGGGGACAGCAGGGTGTCAGTCACAGCAGCACATTCCCACAGGCATTGCTTGTATGTGGGATAGCCCCACTCAGGGGGTAATACTCTATAGGTTATGTTCCCACAGGCACTGCTTGTATGTAGGATAGCACCACTCAGGGGGTAATACTCTATAGGTTCTAATACTTATATCTAATTCTCATGGAGTATGGATAGGTAAATAGATAAATAACCTTATATATATATAGATTGATATCTACATATATGGAAGATTAATTAATAGATAGGTAGATAGATAGATAGGGAAATGGATTGGTAGATAAGTATATAGATCGATAGGTGGTTAGATAGGACAAATAGATACATAAATAGACAAATTGATAGGTAGATGGACAAATAATAGGTGGATAGGCAAATGGATAAATACATAGGATTCAAGTTCAATTGGGGGATTTGCATAGCCGCCATTCTGGATCTTGATTTGCATGCAATATCAATATCCATGTGTTATACACGTTTCCATAACACCAGTCCCAATATTTCCCATCATGCATTTGGTTTTCATGAATAATTTATACAAACTGTGATATTTTGCTAAAACATTCTTGTATTTTTCGATAAAAATGTTGCCAAAAATATATATATCAGAGTTCATCAGAATCCACCCCAGGATGCACTGTAACAGACATGCGCAATCGCACATGCAAGTCCCCTATTCAATAATTGTTATATTTCCCTTGTAAAGAAGAATATCAAAATCAAAATCTTTGTTTTTGATCGGATTTACTATGAATACTTGACTCTAGAGTTACCTGAAATTTGAAATGAACACCTTCAAATTTGATTCTACATGCGCACTTACATATTGTTATACGAGCGCTTTTATCCTATACCGCAATGGACATGTAGGTGAGATTTTCAGAAAATGTACAATTCACCTTCACCGATCCTCCAAAATAACCCAAATTTAGACAGATACGAAGTTCTAAATACGCTTTAAGACAACAGATTGCTTGAATACAGGCAATACCAAATATACTCAGATAAACCCAGTATTCACCATTTTTCAGTCTAATTTAGCAGTTTCTATTAAATATGCAGAGCTTTCAATTGTACATTTTCTGACGATCTGACACATGTAATTACTATTGCCCAACTTATTAACAATATTTTTATACAACCCCTTTAATCCCATATTACAATTGGGGTGTAATAAATATTGCCTCGCTTTATAACCATACAATAGCCCTCAGTAGTAGACTTGCTGCACCATTAACATCTCCTCTGTGGGACTAAATGTGCTGGGAGTACATGCCACAAGTACCATTTAGCTCCGGGTATCAACACTTGTAGCGGGGTGATGAGTCAGCTCAATCACACTTGTGTGGTCTATAATGTGTGTGTTATAGTCTGTGCACACATCACCAGACACTTTATGGCTGCAGCTAACCAACACCTCCTTATATGTGATCGGTTTTAGGAAAATATTTCATAAGTCGCAAAATATGGATTTTGAGATATCACATATTTGAAAAGAGAAGATCAAGGGGATTCCAATTATAGTAAACACTAGGACACCTACTAAGTATTTCTATATTTTAAGTTTGATATTTTTATTTTTGAAAAAAAAGTTTGCAATGTTTCTAGATGGGCAGTTACCAGTAAAGTAGCTAAATATACTCCATACAAGTCTTCAAAACGAAAGGAAATATTTATTACAATGTCCCGAAATTTGTGATATAGATTCATATACCTATAAGTACTAAGCCTCCTAAAAAACATAACAATTCAACAAAGAGATCTTGTGAATAAAACCCTTTGAAAAATATAAATTTTGCAACTTATGACTCCTTTTCCTGACACACATGACACCTTACAAGTTCTAAATCGTAGGTTCAGTAGTCTTGTCCAGGAACATACTGGAAGACCTGGAAGTTAACTTTCAACTTCATTTCGTACACTCTAATAGGGTCTATCCACTACTGCGTATAGGCCCTAAATATGGCTTGAGTATGGGAAGAGTATAGCCGTGCATATAGCTGGCGGCCAACACTCCCGACCCCATACTCACCAGTGGATATACCCTTGCGTATGACCGTGCGTTGCTCAAAAGCATGCACACATACGCATGGGGGTGGCGACCCGTACTCAGCTCATACGCTCCATACTCACCAATATCAAAACTTTTTGATATTTGAGCGCATATACTCACGGCCGCAGCGAGCATATGGTGACATCAGTAGTGATTAGCCAATCAGAAGCCAGCTTATCTCCACACTCATACACGCAACCAAGAGTATAGCTGCGGCAGTGGATATGAAAAAATCTGGTGCGGCGATTCAGGAGAATAACCTCTTGGTGAAGATTACATACCCGAAGGCAAGCATATATATGCAAGGTTCGGCGGCCAGCCTCCCTGCTCACCATACGCAGTGCCATACTCATGGCCATACGCAGCAGTGGATAGACCCTATTATAGATGTGAGGCAATGATATGTTGGATTGGATAACATTGAACTGAACAAGTTACAAAGTTCTGGCTATGTGTTATCCTGCTTGTTCTGACCATATGAGCAGAATGCCTAGAGACTGTCCAGTGATGGTACTATAATTATTAGGTCTACAATCTTTGCTAAAAGACCAGTTTGTCTCCCAAAGTCCTCCACAAATATATTCAATGCTGGTGGTTTGGTTACATTCCAAAATGATCAATGCTAAAAACATGTTCGTGCCAGCATGTTTTGATAGTCCGGCCAGCAGGGTAATTGGGCTACTGCATGTTTAGTAATCGGGCCTGAAAGGGAATTGTGCAAGAGGACTTACAACTGCATGTATCGAGGTCAGGCCTGCAGGGGAATTGTTCTGTTGTCATGCAGTGCTCCGTGTTTTGCCTGGGGCCCATTGCGTAACATTAATGCATTTTTTTTAAAACATATTTTATTTGAAAAACAATTCCACCCAATAATGGTATGTTTCATGCTCTCGAAATGTCATGAAGGCAGAGAATGATAATACAAGATACTGCATTTATATACTATACATACAACATATATAGTTCGTTAATGATCCCAGAAAAACACATTTATAATTATGATTTGAAACCTTCTTTTTTTTGCCGTTTCTAAAATATAATACCTAGAAGCTATCCGCATTCCGATAAAACAACGAACCAGTTGGTTAAAGTTGTGTAATATTTTCTTTTACATGTGAATATCAAATAGGTAGACAGTATATCAGATCAAATCAAAATCAGACAATTTAATCACCTCACACTATATTGTTTTCCTTTCTGCTTTCTATGTTGACCAGGTGGTATGGAAGTTTTAGGGATTTAATTGTCTGTACTGACAATGCTTTATGTCATTCCTAGATTAGGAATTCCTCACCTAATCAAGGAATGATATCTTAATGGGGAATAAAGATATTATGCAACAGACCCTGCATATTTTAAGTGGTGCAGTAAAGCTATCAGTCATTAATTACCAATTGTTGCTTTAAAACTTCGAACACAAACAAAAAGTAGCTCATATAACCCCCCTATTATCTATGTCCTGACATCAGGAGTGGCCTTTCTTGGGCGGAAGTCCAGCCTACTTCCTGTTCAGAAAGTTCCAGAAAGGTCCATTCCCCGATCTTGATAACTGACACCGCGGAGACTCGGAAACTCAACTATTTAGTTTCTTCATTTTTATGTTTTGTTTGGCTTTATTCAATTCTTATATCATCTCGCCATGGACATGCTGGAATCAGTTGCCAGGGTAAAAACGGAAGTTCATGCCGTTGTCATGGTAACCGAGGTGTCAAAATTGGAGAGTGTTGTTGTCTTCTGGTAAATGTTTGGATTTTGTTTCTGTTTCATTGATTTCCTGACTGAGGAAGGCGAATAGGAAGGTTAGGGTGGGAAATCGAGGTTTGTTATCTGTTCAACTAAATAATATTTGTACACAATTAAGGTGATACTTCTCTACCTGGTGAGCAAAACTGAATCATAATATGAGGAATATGCTAGACAGATTAGTCCCATTTAGAGGATGACAGAAATGTATGATCAAATATTTAATATTTTAATTTGATAATATTTCCATTTCATAGGTAATAACTTAAATTTAATATTAATGAAATTATATTATAACATCTACATATATTTATCATATATTTATTTATATTTAATAATAAATAGTATTCGAGTGACCCCAAATCTATGAGTCAGCCGATTTTATGATCTTTGAGTTTTATATAGTGGTTGTATGATTCCTATGTTACGTATTGTATTCAATATTCTACATGAATATACCTGCCTCTGTTTAGAGGTCCAGAGAAGCATCACCGTGCATCTGTTTGGATATATTATATAGTGGAGATGGAGATGTAATATAGGAATATATGTCTCTGACGAAGCTGGGAAGCCTTTGGATAAGTAGTTGAGCCAGGACGATGGAAGGATAACTACATGTGGAAGACTGAGTTTAGACTTATGCAAACAGGCGAGCTACTCATATGTGGTGTGTTACAGGGAAATGACTCACAACTCACAAAAAAATGGATTTTGAGATATTATCATATTTGAAAAGATGAGATCAGGCGGATTCTAATGACAGTAAACAGTAGGACATCTTATATGTACTTCTATATTTTAAGTTTCATATTCTTATTTTTGAAGAAACACTTAGCAATATTTCTGAATGGACAATTACTAGTACAGTCAATAAAAGTTCAATATACTCCATAGGATGACCTTAGAAACGCACGGGTATATTTAATACGATGTCCTGAAATTTGATACATAAATTAAGTTCACTAGAAGGGATAAACCCACCAAATACCAGAACTCTTCAATGAAGGGAAATTGTGAAAAAAAACACTTTTAAAAATATGATTTTTTGCGATGTCTGACTCATTTTCCTGGAACACATCTTATATAGGCGAGTCACTCATGTGCCTGGCCACGAGCTCACCATACAAAGCTTCTGTTTAGGAGGAGGAGGAGGAGGCTCCCAATACCCAGGGCTGATCCCTATATGTGTGCTATCTAGGGGTGGATTAGCCCAGATACCGTAAACCTGTTTATATTCGCGCTGCTTAATTTTCGCGCATTGGCCTCATTCAGGCATGTTTGCGCTAACATAAGTTTGTGCATCAACAATCCCTCCTCTCATCTGCGAGACTATATAGTTGTGCACACTTTAAATTTGCACATATAGGGTGGTTCTGAAAGTTGCAACAATAACTACTTTTTCAGCAGCACTTATTATTTGAAGAATACTGCTTAGTGGGTAGCTCTACATGATAATATTACCCTCATCATATGAACCTTACTATTCTGACTATTTTAGTTTCGAGAAAATTAAGTTCATAGTAATATTTAGTCAAACTATGTTTAAAAGAAAGGGATCGCCTCCCCTGTCAAATATTTTTTTGTATTTCAATGATAAATTCGCACGATACCCATCCAGTGTCTGGATTAGCAGGCCTCCCCGCCATTTTGTAACTCAGCCTCAACATTACGGACTTCTTTTACCTACTTGCCAAAACATGTTCATACATTCCATCCCTAGTGGTAATCAGAAGGACACATGTGGCCTGTCCTCATATTTCATATGTTTACAAAAGAACACCTTTGTCCTGTGACAGGAATTGTTTATAGAGGGTTTAGCACTTATTGTCATATACATCCATGTAACAAATTTCGGGATATTGTATCAAATATATCCTTGCGTTTTGAAGGCCTTCGTATGGAGCATATTCAGTTACTCTACTGGTAATTACCCACCCAGAAACATTGCACTTTTTTTTTCAAAAATAAAAATATCAAACTTAGAATATAAAAACACTCATTAGGTGTCCCAGTGTTTACTATCATTGAAATCACCTTGATCTCTTTTCAATTATGTGATCCGTTTTAGGAAAATTAGTCATAAGTCGCAAAATATGGATTTTGAGATATCACCATATTTGAAAAGATGATTCCAATGAATGTAAACATTAAGGACATCTAATAAATACTTTTATCTCTTTAGTTAGATATTTTTATTTTTGAAAAAAACTTTCGCCATATTTCTGGGTGGATAATTACCAGAAAAGTAAGAAACGCACTGATATAATTAATAAACAGTCTTAAAATTTAGCAGATGTCTTCATACAACCACAAGGACTTGACACTCCAAAAATTAAAATATTCCAACAAAGAGATCTTGTAAGTAAACGACTTTGAAAAATACCAATTTTGCGACTTGTGACTCATTTTCCTTAAACGGATCACCTTTTTCCTGTGCCAGGAATTGTTCCCTTTATCAGCACTCCAACATTGCCGGGTGGGGACGAGGAAGCACTTGTTGACATCAATAAATCTAAGATGAGAATGCCCTTTGTACATTTCACATATTGGAGAGACAACATCACGTCCTCCGGGTGCAAACATGGGACATTGTATTGGTAACCATGGTTACACAGTAGGTATACATTTCACCTGGAGGAAGAGTGTGTGTGCAGGTGGTAGGACCAACATGCATCCATACCCAGATAATGTATACAAGGGAGCACATGCAGGCCATTGTGTATCCTTCTGTGGTGTGTTATGTACATTGCATGTTCATTTCAAGATTTAATCTTAATGACGTAGGCTAACAGTGGCGCCTTAAATAGGGAGAGATACAAAGAGAGACAGAGAGGTAGTGACAGAGGGAGAGAAAGAGAGAGGGAGAGAGTGAGGGAGAGAGAGGGGAAGAGAAAGAGAGAGAAAGGGAGAGGGAGAGAGTGGGAGAGAGAAAGAGAGGGGATAGAGGCAGAGGGAGTGAGAGACACAGGCACAGAGAGCCAGAGAGAGAATGAAGAGAATGTGACTCTACCCAGTATATCTATAGTGACTCCTTTCACTGGAATAAACAATTTGAATAAAATGATTTTATCAACTCAAAACCCGTTGTGTAGTATTGCTGATTTACAAGTGTAAGCCTACCGATACCATTGACCTATCCAATAAAGGCTCCATTGAGAGGGAATTATTGATAGTCCCATTGTATCCTACCCACAGTGCGGTGTCCTTGGGGACATATACCACACCACTACAGTGAGGGATATATGTCATGTGTTACAGAGACTTGAGTCACAAGTCCAAACAAATCATATTCATATAATGTTTTTCAAAATTCATTTTGTGCAAATTATGACTCATTTTCCCGTAACACATCGCATATTATACATAGTATGAGGCCCTAACGTCTCACACAATTACCGTCTATTGCTGCTGCTGTAGTGTTGTATAATCCATCCAGGCATTCATTAGTATCGCCGGGACAATTATCCCTATGTGAAAACCTTGCATCCTGAGGGGAATCTGGGTATAATTTTCAGAAAATGCGCAATCTACAAGTCTACACATCATCAAATGCTGCTAAATTAGAGTGAAAATTGATAAATACTGAGTATATCTGTGTGTATTCTGTATTGTATTCATTCAATGAATCTCCCTGGTTATGTTGAACTGTATTTTGAAGCTGATTTTCGTTATGGGTTATTTGAGGATTGATGAAGGTGAATTGTACATTTTCTGGAGACTTGACCTCCTACAATAATCGCTATGGTAAAAGCCTTTCATCCGGTGGGAAATATAAAAGAACTGCCCTGTTCATTAAATCTGAAAAGGAAATCTCTCTCCATGGAGAACTTACTCAAAAATTGATGGGGATTGAAGGGACGTGACCAGAAAAGAACAAATGTGATGTATTTCAGTAAAATGAGTCATAATTTGCAAAATGGATATTTTTCAAAGGGAGTATTTTCATAGCATATCTTTGTTGGAATGTTCTAATTATTGGGGTGTTTAATGCTGCTAGTGCCATCAATACAAGTACACAATTTCAAGGCAATGTATTAAATATAGCTATGCATTCTTCAGGTCATCTTATGGAGTATATTTAGGTACTTCATTAGTAATTATCAACCCAAAAATATTATTAACATTTTTTTCAAAAATAAAGATATCAAACTTATAATATAGAAACAGTATTTAGATGTCCTACTGTTCACTACCATTAGAATCAGCGTGAGCTCATCTTTTCAAATATGATGATATCTCAAAATCCATTTTTAGCAAATGACTCATTTCCCTGTAAAACATCACAAATCTAATAAACCATTGTAGTGTCTAGTATTAAGTTTGCCGCACGGAATGCGAAACACCAAAACACCAAATCCAGATCCTCCAGTCCTTGCTAGCATTTGTCTTTAATACAAAACATCTGTATTCTGTGCCGAGGATGGTCACCGGGTAACCAACCCAGAATCTGCCAAACCACAAGGTTAAAGGAACCAAGTTACACAGGTATAAAGGTGTCTGAAGTAACATGTTACAATACAAAAGGCTCACACCAAATAATGAGTCAAATTTATGATAGGTAAGGGTGTATAACAACACCTAGTGAGAAAAGGTTGAGAATATAGGTAACAACACCTGCAATGGCAAGATTAAGAACTACAAGTGTGACTTAGTCCGGCCATTCCGGAAAGGTGAGCCAAATGATCCAGCAAGCACTGTTGTCACAGAGCAAGACACTCAGATCCGGCACCGCATTGCACCAAACTACACCATCAACTATTGGATACTGATTCAGAGATAAAA
Source organism: Sthenelais limicola (assembly GCA_942159475.1). Classification (NCBI taxonomy): domain Eukaryota; kingdom Metazoa; phylum Annelida; class Polychaeta; order Phyllodocida; family Sigalionidae; genus Sthenelais; species Sthenelais limicola. The sequence continues at coordinate 110,928,388 of OW804100.1, read as the reverse complement.
TGAATAAAATACCTTGGTCAAATGTAATCTTTGAAGTAAAATTAGCTAATACAGGTTGTATAAATGCATTCATGACCAAGGACATGAGATAAAATATTTCTCTAGTCCAAACAGTACTTTTGTCGCTGTGATAATTGGAATAAAAGACCACCACTACGGACAATATGTGATGTGTTAGGGGAAAATGAGTCACAAGTCCCAAAATTGATTTTTTAAAGTGATTCACTCACAAGATGTCTTTTTGGAAATGTTTTTTAGGTTTATCGCCCCTTTGGTTATATGAATCTATGTACAAAATATCATGGCATTATATTAAACATACCCTCGCGTTTTGAAGGCCTTCGTATGTAGTATATTTAGTTATTTCACTGGTAATTGCCCACCCAGAAACATTGCAAACTTTTTTTAAAAAAGAAGTAAAAATATCAAACATAATGATATAGATATACTTATTAGATGTTCTAATGTTTACTATCATTGGAATCGGCTTAATATCATATTTTCAAATATGATGATATCTCAAATCCATTTTTGGGACTTGTGCCTCATTTTTCTGAAATACATCACATGGTGGTCGCATGGAGAGCACCTGTAGCTGTGCCCTGGAGGACATACTTCATGTACTGGAGGAGGAGGTCAGTGAGGGCGGGAATAATGGGCGATATATGGTTAATTAGTGGCACCATTAGACCACCATTACACCCGCATTATGTCTGCATGATACAGGTTTATGTGGGCAGGTGTGCGGGTTAGAGTCACCATACAGGCTATATGAGCAGGCTCAGGTGTTCTGCATGTGTGCTATGTGTGTGCGTAGATATGGGGGTCAGATTTTGTGAAAGTGTACAATTCACCTTCCTCAATCCTCTCAAATAATCCAAATCTAAGAGAACAATTACGTTCAAAATGTAGTTTAACATGAAGGAAGAGATAGTTTTAATCATCATGATACCAAAATTACTCAGATATACATAGCATTTGGTATATATAAGTCTAATTAAGCAGAAGTTACCAAATTTGTAGGGCTAACAATTGTACATTTTCTGAAGAACATGGTAGGGGGAACCCAAAAAGCTTATAAACACATGTCATAGAAATCAGGGACCATTGAAATGTACTGCCATCCACTTTTTCCCCCATTTTTTCTGAATTTCAGATGGTTGAATCATGTGATTGCCTTTAAAACCTGCATACACATAGCTGACATATTATTTGACACTCCCGCTTTAAAAAAAACAGGGGTTCATAGAACTAAAAAAAAGTTGTTCCTAAAATATAGAATAATATTGATAACATCCTGTATTTTTTGCTTTTGGAATTCAAGCACCATATTCTTTTTCACGAAAAAGTTTGAAGAACATATTGTTACTCCTATGTTTTCATGCATTAGTTCCTCGAACTCCCGCCTGCAGCAGTGCTGATGACACTGGCATTTACCTTTAAGGATCAAGATCATGCCTGGTGTCAGATAGTTTTTTGCCAGTTCAGTGTTCTTCCGGGTTGAAATACATGTACCACATTCCACGATTATATGGTAAACGTATCTATGCGTTTCTGAGTTCCTCAAGAAATATCACTAGGCCAAGAAAAAAATAGGTGTGTTTCCGATTCACCCTCCCCCCCCCCCCCCCCCTACCAAGAAAAACCTTCCCCTACCTAAATTATTTTTTGACCATACCTGATTTTTGTTTCACCATACCTTACTTTTTTGGATTTTTTGACAAAAAAGGCTAATAAAAGCAGAAAAAACAGGTTTTCTTAACCCAGAACTGTCAAAAAGCACATTTCTCATGTTGAAAACTACCGTTGTTATAAAATAGACATTTTTTCCAGTTCCTGGGAGGTGGTTTTACTGAAAAAAAAAATACAAAAACAAAGTTACCATCCCCCCCAAGCTAGTTTTCAGCCAGATAAATCGGAAACACACCTATTATTTTGTTTGGCCCTAACTTTTGTCTCCTGTACCACTTCACATTTTGACCATTAAAACCATAACAATACCAGTACATGAGTGATTATGAAGCTAAAGGTCCCCCTGAACAGCACAGTAGTAACAGCTCATATATGTAATAATAGCTGTAAGTCACTTATAAGGCAGTCAATATGTTAGCCCTGTGTAAACTTAGGGTTCCAGTCAGCAAGGTTTGAGTCAATATGTGTATAGATGAAGCAGGGCATTACAGCAATCAACCCTGAAGGTTTGAATCAGTACCATATTACAGGCCTTCAATCAACCCTGATCTACATACCGTCACTGGATGCTATTTACATAATGACTCCTTGTTGTCTCAGATAATGACTTTATTCCGCCCTGCCTCAAGCATCTCCACCCTTGTGTATACAATCTTCAATGAATGTAGATAGAATGCACCGAGTGGTTGTTCTGAATAAGTGCATCAGACACACAAGAAGATAGACTTTATGAATGTATGTGTAATGGGTCCGCCCAATAACAGCATGACAATGCTGCCATACCAATACAACCAGCCTAATGGCAGTGGAGGGCATCTCTACTAGAGTTGGGAATGATAGTTAGTCTCGGCCGGTTCCACCAGGTGGCGACATATGATCATTGCAAGTCTTCACTGCAGACACCCTCCTGCAGATGTTAAGCGAAGAGTAGACCTTCTTCACAAAGGCGTCTGATCTTCGCTTCACACTACAGACTTGGGCTACACTGCGGAATGAGATACTCCTATTGTTTGAATAAAGCTGCGACTCTATTTGCTTGTAATTGTGTTTCTGGCTCAATAAACTTGATCAAACAAATTTATCCTTGTTTGTTAAGTCCTTTCGCGAAACTAATGACTCAAGCCCACAAATCTGCAGTTCACTACATATGTATAAATTGTATTTCCATATAACAATATACAAATTCAGGAAAAAGGGATGAAGTAAATATATTCATATTCAACAATATGTCTAGTAGACTGACAATAGTTAGGCCCTACTTTTTCTCCCCTGACATATGAAAAATATCACTCTGTGCAAATTGAAATTGAAATTTGAAAAAAAGTATCATAAAGTGTGGCAAAAGCACAAGCAATTATGAATAAATTTCACTTTAAGTGTCTGATCCGCTACTTCAGAACAGCCTCAAGCCTCCTGTGTGACTCATTTTTCTGCAACATATCACATCATTGTTCAAATATTGTCATCAATTAAGATCTGCGGTGGGCACACAATACAGATCAAGTGATAGCAGGGTAAGGTTGTATGTACAAGAGTGAGTAGTGTGTATATGATGAGCAATGTAAGTCAATGAGCTGCTCTCACTGTGTACATAATCAGTGCCACAATGAGTGGACACAAGCTCCCCCTGGGGAGTAGCTCACACACGAGGGCTGGGGTATGAGTGATGTCACTCCATCAACTCTATGTCTCTCTGTACGCCCTCACTCTATAGTCAGCTAGTGCTGTCATGATTTATTTTTTATACCAAACAATGTGATTGAATATGCTGTCATATATGCGTGGGCATATAATAAACATTAGTTTATTGCAGCCCTCATACAGCATGGGCATACAATACACATTCTGTTATTGCATCCCTCATACAGCATGGGCATATAGTACACATTCTGTTATTGCACCCTTCATACAGCATGGGCATATAATACACATCCTGTTACAGACATGTATTGTCATGCACAAAATCTCTTTGTAGGATTGTTGGCAGTTTCTAGTGCTATGACCACATCTACCAAATATCGCCACCAATAACCAGCCTCTCAAATAACCCACATTTAAGACAAGACTGAGCTTCAAAATGCAGTTTAACATAACAGAACAGATACTTTGAATCAATGCAATACCAAATATACTCAGATATACCCGGTATTCTTCATTTCTCAGCCTAATTTAGCAGAATTTCCTAAATGTATACAGCTGCCAATTGTACATTTTCTGAAAATCTGACCCATATTCAGACTTGAAATTTTGTACATGTATTTATGCACCTGAGAGTGCTTTTCATCCTAAAATTCAAAACCTTCTTATGAAGAGTTCTTGTGGAAAAACAATTGAAAATCTCATTTTTCTGACTTAAAACTCCTTTTTATGTTTCACATCACATACCAGGCAGACCAATCCTATACATGATGGTGATGCCTCACCTGACCCAGCACCTGGAGGAGGGTTACACCACCCTGGAGGAGGTACTCTATCCACCATACAAGACTTCATTACCATGGTTACCCCCAGGAGGAGTATAAACTGGATGTTTATAGCCTACACCACAGTGCGGTGGGAGTGCTGTGCTTGAGGGGTATACTGCTAGTGGAGTGGGTAATCATATTTACTACACCACCGTGCAGTGGGAGTGCTGTGCTTGAGGGCTATACTGCTAGTGGAGTGGGTAATCATATTTAACTACACCACAGTGCAGTGGGAGTGCTGTGCTTGAGGGGTATACTGCTAGTGGAGTGTGTAATCATATTTAACTACACCACAGTGCAGTGGGAGTGCAGTGCTTGAGGGCTATACTGCTAGTGGAGTGGGTAATCATATTTAACTGCACCACAGTGCAGTGGGAGTGCAGTGCTTGAGGGGTATACTGCTAGTGGAGTGGGTAATCATATTTACTACACCACCGTGCAGTGGGAGTGCTGTGCTTGAGGGCTATACTGCTAGTGGAGTGGGTAATCATATTTAACTACACCACAGTGCAGTGGGAGTGCAGTGCTTGAGGGGTATACTGCTAGTGGAGTGGGTAATCATATTTACTACACCACCGTGCAGTGGGAGTGCTGTGCTTGAGGGCTATACTGCTAGTGGAGTGGGTAATCATATTTACTACACCACAGTACAGTGGGAGTGCTGTGCTTGAGGGCTATACTGCTAGTGGAGTGTGTAATCATATTTAACTACACCACAGTACAGTGGGAGTGCTGTGCTTGAGGGGTATACTGCTAGTAGTGGAGTGGGTAATCATATTTACTACACCACAGTGCAGTGGGAGTGCAGTGCTTGAGGGGTATACTGCTAGTGGAGTGGGTAATCATATTTACTACACCACAGTGCAGTGGGAGTGCTGTGCTTGAGGGGTATACTGCTAGTGGAGTGGGTAATCATATTTAACTATACCACAGTGCAGTGGGAGTGCAGTGCTTGAGGGGTATACTGCTAGTAGTGGAGTGGGTAATCATATTTAACTACACCACAGTGCAGTGGGAGTGCAGTGCTTGAGGGGTATACTGCTAGTGGAGTGGGTAATCATATTTAACTACACCACAGTGCGGTGGGAGTGCAGTGCTTGAGGGCTATACTGCTAGTGGAGTGGGTAATCATATTTAACTACACCACAGTGCAGTGGGAGTGCAGTGCTTGAGGGGTATACTGCTAGTGGAGTGGGTAATCATATTTAACTGCATCATTACAAGGTTATTCTACTTGCACCACCCCAGCTACCAGTAGACTCTATATAATTGTGGGATGATGTTAGCATTGGTTTTGGTGGTGGGTAAGCTATCACAAATGTGATCCGTTTATAAAAATGAGTCATAAGGCGCAAAATATGAATTTTGAGATATCACCATATTTGAAAAGAGGCGATCAAGCCGATTCCAAAGGTGGTAAACATTAAGGACATTAAATAAGTATTTCTATGCTTTAAGTTTGATATTCTTATTTCTGAAAAAAAAACTTTCACAAATGTGATGTGTTTTAGGAAAATAAGTCACGAGTCGCAAAAAATAGATTTTGAGATACCATTATATTTGAAATGAGATCAAGCTGATTTTAATGGTCGTAAACATTAAGGGCATTTAATAAGTATTTCTATATTTTAAGTCGGGAATTGTTATCTATGAACAAAATGTTTTCAATATTTTTGAGTGGATATTTACTATAAGAGTAGGTACATTTACCAGTTAGTCGCCATGTATCGCTATTCCTCCAGTACCCACACGTGCTCGAGCTACACTCTATATGTGTCTTTGATCACTCCACATTGAGTGGTGACATTACCAGGGATTACTGCTGTTCACGGTACAGAGTGTGGATTAACTCTAACCGGTCATATACTACATGTGGGGCAAGGCTACGGTGGGACTTGGTGCAGTAGTGTAGAGGTGCAGTAGGGATATAGGCCTACACCTGGGCCTTACTACCTTTACTGGATTAGTATAATTCATTTAGTGGATAAATGTAATTCATAGGATGATCTTAGAAATGCATGGATATATTTAATACACTATCCTGACATTTGGCACACATATTTATATAACCTTACTGACTAGATACGCCAATAATTGAAAACATTCCAGTATAGATATCTTATGTATAAATCCCTTTAATAAATATTTTGTCCTGTGTCTTCATTGTAATATTAACTTAGGAGGACAGAAGCGCAGCAACTGGTGTCATCGGAAACTGTCTTTAGAAAAATGACATTTGACCACAAAGCAGTGAAATTAAAACTGCCAAGTCACAAAGAGATCTTCCCGCTACCTGTCTCTGGCCTCTGTTCCTTTCTGATCCCTCGTTCACCTTTTATTCGCCACTCACATTCCTCTTTCCATCGCTCACACTCTTCTCTTTCTCCTCTTTCTCTCCTATCTCTGCACATTCTTCTCCCCTAACCCTTCCCTTTCTCCTCGTCCTTCTTCCCTCTCCCTCTCAACTCTCTCTCCTCCCTTTACTTTCTGTCTCTTTTCACTATACATCTCTTTTCTCTCCCTCCCTTTCACTCCCTATCTGCTTCACCCTCACTTCCTCCCTCTCGCCCAGCCATATTTACAACACAATTCATGTCTTTGCACTATTTGTTATCATAAACAGTAGCCGATTATTGATAAACTCAGTCCTATGAGTCTTAATGGGAGTAACTTTGATAAGATCTGTTTGTATAACAGCTGAGAATGCAGCTTTAACATGAAACACCTTGAAACACCTTATTATGAAACACCTTCCCACCCTGACCCTAAAGGTGACCAGCCAGGTTGGTCTCTGTGCCTATAAGATAGATAGCTGTAAGCCAGGATGTGTTACCTTCCTGCATACCAGGGTTGTCCCCCAGACTGCCTGACTACAAGTGCTCTCTCCCCTCCACCTATGGTGGCATTAAGTCAGTTACCATGCCAACCTGACACGGCACATGCGCAGTTATCTATCACCTCAAGGAGGCTACTTTATCACAGCCTCACTCTCTCTATCAAAGGTCCTCACTCTGTGGGTTCCTACAGGTAACATTGCTTTTGAACATTCCCAACAATATTTCACTTCTCCCTAAGACCTGACACTAATTTTAGATGTGTTCAACACATTTTGTAGTCACTGCCTTGAGCAGTCCAGGGCTTGCAACTACTTTAGGCAGAGACTAAACAGATTAATAACTCTTTTGCGGGCCTGCTGGTGAACTGTTTGAGTTTAGTCACTACAGGAACAGTCCAGGGGCTATAACAAACATAGGCAGAGACTAAACAGATTAATAGCCTCCATTGAGTGGCTGCTGGTGCACTGGTCTTCTCCTTGTACCTGGGGGAGGAGGTGAAACTGCAGTTATGACTTGGTTCAAACCAATACCATGTAACTCATACAAAATTATCAAACTTAATAAAATGGTTCATTCATTTTATAGATATGTACAAGCTAAGCAAAAGACAATGAGTCATTAATACGTTGGGACGTTTCTATGCACACTTAGTGGACGGAATGGACGTTTTTCACGAGTGGCCATTTGTTTTTTGTTTTTATATCACAAGTCCCCTATTTTGAATATTCATCGATCCCCAAAACTTGATTGATCATTATTTACCTTTCTCGCAACCCTCCAACTCGGCAAAACAACATTGCTTCATGAAATGAGTGTCATGAAATGAGCGTCATTGATTGGTGCAACTTGATTTACGCGACCAATCAAAACAAGTCCCTTCGGTATTGGGCATATCACCACATGTGTTGATACGTCTACACATATGAAATAGGCAGATGTCACTCATTTCTATATGATAACACCCAAACTTGTGATATAAATATAGACAATAGAAACTCATACTCTGAGAGCTTGTACTAGGCTAGAAATGTCGTCTGGTACCATGTCTCAGGGCAGACGACTTTTGTCCTGCACCAATAAACCACCAATATCTCACCTCACAACATTTGTAAAATCAATATTCTCCATCAGCCCATCCTGGGACCTATATGCATACTAGTGTAGAGGGTACAGCAAATAGGGTGTGACACTGGATAGTGTCTCTGCTCCACAATGAAGGGTTTTATAATACCCCAGGAAGCTGTTTTAACCAGTTTTAACCAGTTTTTTGTTAATGAAGATATTGTAAGTTTGAGACTACTTTTAGAGTTAATTCGATATAAGAATCTTAGCAGTGAACAGAACACAACCTCACTCTTAGCTGGCTTTCAAAAAAGTATTTATTTTTCCAAGTCCATCCAGGTGAGCCAGGTCTGGCCCCGCCCCCCTCTGCACAGAGCAGCCCAGCCCCCCCTGGTGGACAGAGGGGTGGGAGACCCCCCACCCCTCCTCTCCTGTTCCAGGAATCACACAAAGCCTTTTGTTGAATTACATGAAAAAGGTTAGACATGGAGATTGGGGTTAGGCCCCCTAGCTAAGGTTAGAAACCAGAATACACAATGCTACATATTAAATAGCCACTGAGGCATAGAGAGGCAGGTGGGGGTAACATGAGGAGCATTAAGCCACTCATGGTCACCCAGCACCTGTGCCCAGACGGGGCATGATGAATCATAATGAAAGAGGACTAAACCCATTAAATAGCCAGAGGGGCCTACTTAATATCCCTTTGTGATAGATAGTTAACTACCAGTAAAATAGTGACTTAAAGACTACAGATACTTAAAAGAGTTATAATTGATAATCAATACTAAATAACTAGGATTCTATTAATTAATCAGTAATTAAGAGAGTCATAATTGATAATCAATCATGAGTAATTAGTGCTACTAATAAATGTCTTCTAATAAAAAGGTTACACGGTAATTAATACAGGTAGAGGCGTCTACTCTCCTCTCCTAACTAGCCCCCCACCCTTACATTCGTCACCCACATTTTTGTTCAGACCTAAGGTCAGAACAATTAAATAACCCAGTCACACAAATGTTTATTCTGTCCATGAATCAAAAGAAGATAGAGGACGAGTGTCATCCGGAACTCATAGGAAAAAGGTAGGTATGAACCGGTCCTTCCTCCGAGAGGGGGAGTGGTGGCTCTGATACCCGTGTTATGAACGCAGAACTCTACCACACAAGTCTAATGGTCTAACCATGGTTTTGAATGTTGTCCGTTCCTGAGGGAGGGTGCTGGTCCCCTCGCCTCAGGGCAACCACCCGGTCATGCATGGCTTCCTGATTCAGAGGTAGGTATACAGAGTCCATCAGAGTCAGGTTACTACCTCGGTTCCATCTCATTCCTCTCCTTTGTCTATATAGACCTGCATTCGCGATTGTCACAACACTCGAGTGGGAATGAGGTCACTAACTTTACCGGGTCACTTTTCACTCTCTGGTCCGTTCACGAGCGGCCGTGCCCTCGTTTTCTCAACACTATCTACTTCCGGTTCTTCTCCACTCCGCCATTGCACGTGTGGTCGGTTGGGCACCCGCAGAACATTATTAAAACGGATGGGTATGGGTAGGTGACTTTTCTACCGATTAACCTTATGCATAACTATTCTTAACACACACATGGGGTGTTTGTAGCTCCACACCGTCTTCAGGTGGGTCACTGCATACAATTTCAACCCCCTTCTCTCCCCGCCTAGATTATGTCTGGCCGGAAGTGGGTATCCAAAATGGCGGTGCTAAACACAGCCATGCTCGCTCTGGTCATCCTGGTTCCATTTTCCAGACTCCTACTTGTGTCTGCTTCGCTTTTCCTCCCGGTTTGTAGTATCTTAACAGAGCCGGGGTTCGTGAGGTGGTCCTAAGAACCCGTGTAGTCCTGTAGTCACAACTACACGGCCTGCAACTGGTGTTTTCGGTGCAGTCAGGGCAGGTGTTATGCTAGGCCCTCCCTCATCTGTAGTGGTTGGCAGGGTGGGTTCGCTGAGGGTCTTTCTCATCTTCCCAGGGTGCTTCCTCTGGGGGCGTCGGTGTCTCAGACAGCATGCTCTGTCGTGTATTCTAGCCCCCAGCCACTTTCTCTGTTTATACATAGTAGTTACTGCTGCCACCATGGCCCCCATGATAATCGTGACCGCCCACAGCATAAATGATACCTTGTTGTCACGCAGGGTTTGTTGTATTGGTGACACCAGCACCTCCTGTGGTGGAATGAGAGGCACCTCAGTTCTTTTTGCAAATTTCAGCCTCTCCCCCACTGGTGTACTATGTATCGGCGGTACTGTCAAATTGAAACTGGGTAAACTCACCATGATGGGCACAGGTAGGCTCAATTCAGTTCTTCCTTCGTCCAGACCTCTGACATTCCACTCTTTACTTTCCAGCGAACACCCCGGACCCACCGTCATCCTGGTTGGCTTATCCAGTGCTTCAACAAGGGGGCGTTCCCCAGGGCAACGACGGATAACTTCAATCCTTCCATAAGGCACCACCACCACCGTAGACAAGTATTCCAACTCCCGATGAACCACTGATGTAACGTTACTGGGACGAGAGACCTCCAGTGAACACTTAGTAGGCGTCTCCCCGGTAAGAATTTGGCTCTCACAGGTAGGCTTTATTGACTCCACGGTGGCAGTGCATACTGCTGGCTCCTGTCCCATACACTGTCTAGGTCGGAAGGTTGCGCTAGAAGAACTGTCCAACGCCACCTCCTCTTCCCCTTTTACCCGTCTTACATAGCCATCTGGGGTGGGGACCCCAAAATATCTTAATTTATATCTTAAATAGCGGGTTGGGGCCAGGCCTGGTAAGACTACTTGGTAGGCCAATTCCTGATCGGTATTTATCATCATCCGGGCAGTGCTGTATTGGTAATACCAACGGGTGGGGGCGATGTCGTGGCCCTTATCTGCCATTCTCTTCAGAATTTCTCTCAGGTATCTTTCTGGCAAGATTTCATCCGTCAGTTTCCCTTGCTCTAGCTGTATACGCTGCCGGTGGTAGGTGTCTACCAGACGGTGATATACCAACATAGTTTGATCTAAAGAATATATTAATCGGTCTACCTTCCTTCTCATATGAATCTGATGAATCCGCCTACCCGCCTCGTTTAGTTGTCGCACCACCACCCTCACGTGTTCTGACATTCTCTCCGCAGTTTCTTGTAGCTTGTTTATATCCATCCGGTTCTCTTTGATATATAGCCGGGTTTCATTCAAGACGGATACCATCTGAGTCTGGTGATGACCCAGAGCGGATATTTCTTGGTTGGCCCGCATCACTGCTCCCGCTAGCTCGCTCACCTGCTGCTCGGTGGCGGTGCCGAAGAGGAGACGGGACAAGGTCCCCACAAAGTCGAATGGACTCCTCCTCTTACGGTCACTACTGGGTGGCGTAGCGGGATACATAGTTTGGAAATCATACTGCAGCCAGTTCAAATGATTTCCCCAGTCTCTCACGTCAGACATGCTGAAGGCTCCTCCCGCCCTCATTTTGTCCAACTCTTCCTTCAGCTCGGATATCCAGGCGTCTACCCTGGGCACCGGAGGTGGGTGGAGGAGGATGATGGTGGTCCAGAGCCCGGATATGGCTCTCACCTCCCCTGCCCCATACACCAGTATTCCCTCTTCCGTGAACAGATCTGCCCTTGTCTGGAAGAAGAACACTGCTAGTCCACACAAAAGAATGCAGCCACCTCGTGTAGACATTTTCTCTTCTCGGCCTGCACTGTCTCTTCTGACGGTGGGGATAGAGCTCGTCGCTTTTGTCCTTCCCGGGGTGCTACCTCCATGGGGTGTACCTGGGTACTGGCCTCCTCGGGTCGGACTTGGCGTTGTCTATCTCTCCCTCGTGTAGCCACGCCAACCCCCATGGGGGTCTGCTCCCATGCTCTCAGAGGAGGGGGTTGGTTGCTCCGCCCTCTTCTCTCTGTCCTTGGTGAGGGAGGTGGATCTGGGTTGGCGTCTGCTTCCCTCATCTCCATGTCTCCGCCCCCTTCGAGTGGTAGTGGTCCAGGCGGGTCTTCTCCCCCATTGGGCGGGTCTTGGGCCTCCAGGGGCTCCTGGGGAGCTTGGTCTGGGTTCTGGTCTACGGCCTCAGGGTCTGCAGCATCTGGAATTATAGGCTCTACCCCCTCATGCAATCGCCGTGCCCTCTCATCCCGCCCCTGTCTGGCTCGAGTTTCCCTTTCCCGGAGAATGTCCCAATCAGCCTCTGGAGATACTATTTTCACCCGATCTCTATGCACATTCTTTGTACCCTGAGTCTCATGAGTTATTGTGATTACACTCCCTCTCACCCTAGTGACTGTAAACCCAGGGTCCCATTTAGGGTCTAGTGGGGCGCTATTATGGTGTAGCAATACTACCGCATCTCCTATCTTTATTTCCCCTGCATTAGCCCGGGCTCTCAACCTTGCATAGTTTGCATTTCTACTTTGTTCAGTCCCCCTCCCCGCTTCCCGAAAAGCTTCTGCCAACCTCATGAGTCGAGTGCCTAAGACATCATCTCCAGCACCCTCGGGTAGGGGAAACAATTTTGAAAGGGGTGACTTCTGTCTGCGCCCATAGGTTAGGAAAAATGGGGTATACCCGGTGACTGAGGATGTGGATATTCGGTGGGCCCACAGGGTCGGTCCCATGTGATCCTCCCATTCTTGTGGTCTGGCATTAATAAACTTCCTCAATATCCCCTTAAATGTCCTATTAAAGCGCTCTATACGACCATTTGTCTGGGGGTGAAAGGGGGAGGAGTGCCTCACATCCACCCCCAGGCCCCTCAAGTATCCCTCTACCACCCTATTCTTGAATTCCTTGCCCTGATCAGTAATTATAATCTCAGGGGCACCGTACCTTGGCATATATTCATTAGCCAGATAGTGTACCACCTGGTCGGCAGACTTGTTGGGTAGAGGTTTCACTTCTACCCAGCCCGTGCAATGATCAATTATGGCCAAAAGATATTTATTTCCTTGAGTAGACGTTGGAAAGGGACCACACATGTCCATTCCCAATATCTGTCCCGGATATTGAGCCAATGGCATGGCCGTAGGGGGGGCTCTGTCTTTGGTTACCTTATTAACGGCACATCTAGCACATTGTGACAAGACAAGGAATACATCTTTCCTCATTTGAGGCCATATGTAAGCCTCTTTGATTCTTTCTAGGGTTTTCGCCATCCCCTGGTGCCCCACTTCGGTGTGAGCACGGCGGATTACTCTGCCTCTTGCTTCTCTTGGTAATACCAGGCGCGGATATTCCGGCCTACCTGGTGGGGGGGTGGTGGTGTAAAGCAACCCTTCATGTATCAGATACCCGTCCTCCTCTCTCCTCCCCAGGCCATACTCAGGCATTTGCCTTTGTTCGTGAGAAATTTGTTCTTTTTCTAACCCGTCAAAGTCCCAGGGTATGTCCTCTATCTCTTCCAGTGCTGCTATGGTTTCCCCCTCCCTCTCGTCTATAGTGGGGCAGGGGTGGGAATCAGTCCTAATACGAGATAGCATGTCAGCCCGAATATTATTTGCCCCTCTTCTGTATTCTATTGGGGCCCCATACTCAGCAAGCAATACGGCCCACCTCTGTATTCTAGTGTTCTTAACCTCGGACAAGAATAAACTCTTAAGGGGTTTGTGATCAGTGAGAATGACAAAGTCTGAACCATAGAGATATGGTCTCAGCTTCCGGAGGGCGTACACCACAGCAAAGGCTTCCTTTTCAATTGTGGACCAGCGCAAAGAGGCCCCTGATAACTGTTTGCTGACATATTGAATGGGTCTCTCTATACCATGTATCTCTTGACAAAGGATGGCCCCCACTGAAAATTGACTGGCATCAGTATAAAGACGGAAAGGTTTATCCATCTGGGGGTAAGCCATGATCTGATCAGACACCAGTAGGTCTCGCAAGCGCACCCAGGTTTGGTGTTCCATGGGCCCCCATCTAAACCGGGCATTCTTTTTGGTTAGCTGTACTAGGGGGTAGGCCGCCTCTGCGTAGTTGGGAATGCATTGTCTATAATACCCTGTCATACCCAGAAATGACCTGACTGCCCTCACAGTATCGGGTGGGGCCATCTCCCGGATTGCTCTTGTTTTCTCGGGGTCAGTGGTTATGCCCTCAGCTGAAACTACATAGCCCAACAGCCGCACCTCCCTCTGTCTAAACTCGCATTTACTACTTTTTGCGGTGAGTCGGTGCTCCTGAAGCTTCTCGAACACCTGCCTCAGATGATTTTCATGTTCCCCCTGGGTCCTAGAAAACACCACAATGTCATCCAGAAAGACCATCACGAACTTGCCAATAAATTCAGCAAATACATTGTTCATCATTCTTTGGAACACTGCAGGGGCATTGCAGAGTCCAAAGGGCATTCTCTTAAATTGATAGAGCCCTCGATGGCAGACAAAGGCTGTCTTTTCCCTACTGTCCTCTGCCACGGGTACCTGCCAGTAACCTGATCTAAGGTCAAGGGTGGAAAACACTGTGGACCCCTCCAGACTATCAAATATATCTTGTATCAGGGGTAGGGGGTGAGCATCCTTCTTTGTGATTGCGTTTACCCGCCTAAAGTCGACGCAGAACCTAGTGGTTTGGTCCTTTTTGGGGACTAGGGTAACTGGGCTAGCCCATGCAGATGTGCTGGGCTCAATTATATCCTCCTCCAGCATTCTGTCAACCTCCTGATCTATCAGCTGGCGCTTGAGAAGGGGAGTCCGATAGGGCCGTTGGTTAACTGGTCTAGCGTACCCGGTGTCTATATGCAAGGTGATCGCTGTTGTGGCGGGTAGGATCCCTGTGGTTTCCCCAAAGACCCCCGGGAACTCCCGCTCCCAGTATTCCCATTCTACAGTAGCTTGGGCCATCATTCTATCTTCTTCCCCTGCCCTCCTGGCTTTATAGGTTACCCCCTCTAACTCTAACTCTCTCTTCTTGAAGTTGAGAATTCCCCCCAATACATCCAGGGCATCTGCCCCTAGTAACATGTCGTGGTGCAAGTGTTGCACCACATATATACAGAAAATGAAGTTCCCCCCAGGTCTATAGTCGTTCTCCCCAAGGTGGGTAGCTCATGGCCACTTAGAGATCTCAAATACTCCCCTTTAGTGCAAATGGCCGCCCTATGGTTCCCTTTGCAAAATTCCCTCCACCTGTCTTCCCTGACCATAGACCTGCTTGCACCCGAATCGACGAGTGTGAACCCACCATTACCAGCTAAAGGTAGGGTCACACATATCCGCCGATCGGGGCTTTTTATTCCCCCGATTTTGGGAATTCTGGGGCCCGCAGGGCAGCCACTACTGCTGCCTGCATCTGAGCAAATCTCGTGGGGCATTCCCTGGCAAAGTGCCCTTCCTTCCCACACTCGTAACACTTATTTCCCCCTCTAAATCTTTTGTTCTTTCCCCCTTTACTCTTTTGAGAGGCCTCCCTACCCTCTCCCTCCTGGGCTGAGGTGATATTCTTCCCCCCTCCCCCCTGAGCCAATACAGGAGCAACATGATTGTAGGGAAACATATACGGTGACTGCATGGGGTAAAAGGGATGTGACATACCGGTGGAAGGACAACGATTGCACTGAACATTTGCGCTTTTCAACCCCGAAACTTCCAATTTTAATTCGGCCACCATCTTTTCCAGCTTCCCCAGCTGCGCTTCTTGTAAGAAGGCCGGGGGCGGCGGTGGCAGGGCGCCGATGTCCATGGGCTCTTCCCTCCTCAACACCCTGGAGGGTATGGCGGTAAGGGCGGCGGTGTGTGCGGCGGCACTAGCAGCATTAACGGCTGCGGCCAGGGTCGGAGCTCTGGCCTGGAACACCTCTCTCCTCACCGCCTCCTCCCTCAAGCCCGTAGTGAACATCCTTACTAGCGTCTCTTGGACCATGGGGTTGGCAAGATGTTGATCCCCATAAGCCCGCTGGGCAGCCAGCATAAAGGTACGCCCGTACGACTTCGCATCGTCGTAGCTGCGCTGATAAATGTCAGCGAGCTGCGCCCGCAACTGTTGTTCTTCTTCTTCATTCATAAACAACCGCACTATCTCCGCCCGGACATTTGCCCAGGTGTGGTGCCCTGCCCCATTTATTTCCAGAAAATGGGAGACACACCGGGCAAGGGCCCCTGTAGCCAACACTCCAACTAGTTCCAGCGTTAAAATATCATTGGCAGCGCAGTAGCGGATGGCTCTATCTAATCCATCCAGCCACTCTCTCAAACTACCTTTATCTGAACCATCATTGGCCCCAATCATATTCCCTTGCCTCTCAAGGCGCCTCCGGGTCTCTTTGATTTCGGCCATGTTTGCTATCCTTTCATCTGCTGGAACTACCGGGGGTGGGGGTGGCTCTTGGCCTTCCTCAACATGATGGTCGCCCTCCATGTTCAATTAGTTAGTTAAATTTTTAAATTTGGATTTAATTTTTAAATGGATCTCGCCGTTCTGTACCTAATCGTAGTCAAAAATAGTATCTCCCGCAAGTTACCACGCGCTAGTTCAGTGTTTCGTCATGAGTCCCCCGCCTATGCCTCAACCCTAGAGATAGATGCCTACTTACCATTTCGCACTCCCCTCTAAAGGCACAGTATTCCATGCAATCACAGTATTCCAGGTAATCACAGTAAATCCTGGTTATCACGAGTCATAATTATGTTAACTTACATAAAGTACGTCTCGTCCGGGTCGCCATTGTAAGTTTGAGACTACTTTTAGAGTTAATTCGATATAAGAATCTATATGATAACACCCAAACTTGTGATATAAATATAGACAATAGAAACTCATACTCTGAGAGCTTGTACTAGGCTAGAAATGTCGTCTGGTACCATGTCTCAGGGCAGACGACTTTTGTCCTGCACCAATAAACCACCAATATCTCACCTCACAACATTTGTAAAATCAATATTCTCCATCAGCCCATCCTGGGACCTATATGCATACTAGTGTAGAGGGTACAGCAAATAGGGTGTGACACTGGATAGTGTCTCTGCTCCACAATGAAGGGTTTTATAATACCCCAGGAAGCTGTTTTAACCAGTTTTAACCAGTTTTTTGTTAATGAAGATATTGTAAGTTTGAGACTACTTTTAGAGTTAATTCGATATAAGAATCTTAGCAGTGAACAGAACACAACCTCACTCTTAGCTGGCTTTCAAAAAAGTATTTATTTTTCCAAGTCCATCCAGGTGAGCCAGGTCTGGCCCCGCCCCCCTCTGCACAGAGCAGCCCAGCCCCCCCTGGTGGACAGAGGGGTGGGAGACCCCCCACCCCTCCTCTCCTGTTCCAGGAATCACACAAAGCCTTTTGTTGAATTACATGAAAAAGGTTAGACATGGAGATTGGGGTTAGGCCCCCTAGCTAAGGTTAGAAACCAGAATACACAATGCTACATATTAAATAGCCACTGAGGCATAGAGAGGCAGGTGGGGGTAACATGAGGAGCATTAAGCCACTCATGGTCACCCAGCACCTGTGCCCAGACGGGGCATGATGAATCATAATGAAAGAGGACTAAACCCATTAAATAGCCAGAGGGGCCTACTTAATATCCCTTTGTGATAGATAGTTAACTACCAGTAAAATAGTGACTTAAAGACTACAGATACTTAAAAGAGTTATAATTGATAATCAATACTAAATAACTAGGATTCTATTAATTAATCAGTAATTAAGAGAGTCATAATTGATAATCAATCATGAGTAATTAGTGCTACTAATAAATGTCTTCTAATAAAAAGGTTACACGGTAATTAATACAGGTAGAGGCGTCTACTCTCCTCTCCTAACTAGCCCCCCACCCTTACAATATAACTAACATTTTATGCCGGATAAGTGAACGGCCTACTTCCATGACAGCCATAGCTCTTCCAGAGGGTCCCTTATAATAAAATTAAATAAAGTTAGTGAGAGAAGGTGATACGACATGACTAGTTATATACACTATCACAATGGGATGCACTAGCTATAGGTTCTTCATATGTCTCTTGGGCGATATATGGAGTAAATTTCCATCACCTGTAATGCTAAGTCTATGGGAATTACTTATTTCTGGTCTGGGTAACACATTGGTACAAGTGCGTACCTAAATTAATTTAATTCCCTCACTGCCGCCATGACACTTATATATGTACCCTACCATAATATATTACTTATTATTTACTGAATTGTAAATTAATTAAATCAATTATTCCAGGATTAATTACAATTTTTGTTGTAGAAGATTTAAATGTCCCCAAACCAAACTATTCAAATTATTCCTGTATTCAAATATGATTGATTGTAATCTAAAAAAATTCTATACACATTAACGAGCTACTTTCTGTAATAGGGGAATTGCATGTCTCACTGCGCATGTCTGTTACAGTGCATCCTGGGATAGTTTCAGTTCAAATCGGACATACAAATATTTAGTAACATTTTTATCTAAAATTGCAGGAGTGTTTTCACCAATATCATAGCTAGTATAACTGATCTATGAAAATCAAATGAATGGTGGGAAAGACGGGGACTAGTTTTATGGAAACATTTATAAGACATAGATATTGACATTAGAGCAACAATGAATAGTCCATGTTGAACATGGCATGTTTTCTATAGATTTTACACTGTACCATTAGTCCCATAATTCCATGCGAATCAAGATTCAAAATGGCGTCTATGCAAATCCCCTATTGACGGAAGTTGTATCGTTCAGTGCTTTGACACTGGGCATACACTAGAGAAGTCTTGAAAACCTCCCATCATAGCAGGGGAAATGGCTTCTCATGGAAAATAAAACTTGATAAAAATTGTTTAACAGAAAATTAATACCTTACCATGGAAGTGGCGGTACCAGACCTCCCTATCACATTGAATAATACTGGGTCATTTATCGTAAAATATATACCATATTTGAATAAGATTATGGCCGTATCTGTTAAGGCCATAATTTTACCACATATTAACCCTCTCATCTTTGAGATAATGTTCCTTCATGAGTGATTTCGTTTCATGGCTGCCTTTCATAGAGAGAGTTTTGATGAGTTATTTCACGTCTGTTCTGAGAAAAGCATCTCGACTTGATGTAGTGAACAAAGATGTTAAAACGAGAATCAATGCCCTTTATCTCCTCAGGCTTCAATATTACTGCTATTTGTGATGTGGTCCAGGAAAATGAGTCAAAACTCGCAAAATTGATATTTTTCAAAGTGTTTAATTCACAAGTTCTCTTCATTGAAATGTTCTGATTGTTAAAGGGTTTAGCACTTATAGTCATATAAATATATGTAACAAATTCCGGGACATTGTATTAAATATATCCCTGTGTTTTGAAAACCTTCGTTACTTTACTGGTAAATTACCCATCCAGAAACATTGCAACCATATTTTTTCAAAAATAAAAATAGCAAACTCTAAAATTAGATATACTTGTTAAGTGTCCTAGTGTATACCACCATTGAAATCGGCTTGATCTTCTCTGTTCAAATATAATGGTAACACAAAATCCATATTTTGCGACTTATGACTCATTTTCCTAAAACGGATCACGAATATTAAACTCAGAATCAATGCACTTTATCTCCTCAGACCTCAATATTACTGCCATTTTACACCCTGCCCTGAAAGCAGGCCCAGCACCTCCTCCTATATAGGTCAGATTTTCAGAAAATGTACAAGTGGCAGCTGTACACATTAAGTAAATTCTGCTAATTTAGGCTACACTCTGGTCAATACTAGGTAAATTTGAGTATATTCAGCATTGCATTGATTCTAGCAATCTGTTTGGTTAGGTTAAATTTAACCTGTAACTGTATTTTGAACTTTATTTTTGTCTGAAATTTGGGTTATTTGAGAGCATTGGTGAAGTTGAATTGTACATTTTCTGAAAATCTGAGCCACATAAAACTCACCCCACAAAGGTTGCTCTGTAGGGGGCGCTCCCAGCTGCAGGTGTATAATGAATGAAGGCTGAATAATTCACATCGTTCCTCAATTATCGCTCACTGAGGGACAAATCAAAGGGATTAGAATCTCACGAAAACTACTCTAAATTTGTGTCAGTACTCAATTTCAATTGTAAAGGATGTATACATGTTGAGTCTTGGGGCAGTGTTTCGCGGTGTAAATGGAATACATTATTCAAATGTAATCATATCTGATTGAAACTGATATGTATAAAGATTATTTTAAATCTTGTTTCCAATGGAATTATAGGACTGGTACAGTCTAAATCTATAGAAAACATGCCATGTTCAGCATGGACTATTTATCAATGCTCTAATGTCAATATCCGTGCGTTATTCATCTAACAATTGTACATTTTCTAAAAATCTGACACATATACCCAGTGTCTACCCTCTGCTACATCCAGGGCCTCCTCCAGTACATCAGTATTCCGCCCTGGAGTGACCTAATTACCTGGCGGATATTGACCTGCAGGAGTAAGGGCTACTCAGCCTGGAGTCATCCACACAGGGAGGGATTACTGAGTCGCTCATATATATGTGTCAGGCTTTCAGAAAATGTACAATTCGCCTTCACCAATCCTCTCAAATAACACACATTTAAGACAGAAATGAGCTTCAAAATGCAGTTTAACATAACAGAACTGATACTTTAAATCAATGTGATACCAAATATACTCAGATATACCCGGTATTCATTATTTCTCAGCCAAATTTAACAGAAATTGCTAAATGTGTAGAGCTGCCAATTGCATATTTTCTGAAAATCTGACCCATATATCCACTATTGGGTTTCACATCAGTATCCAGGGTGCTTCTATATTAGGCCTATAGAAGTCTGTCATCATATACTTATATGCAGTAATATATGCATGAGGATCTGGGTTTGGGAATTAGGACAAGGCAGCCTTGGTAGCTCAGTTGGGTGATTAATATCAGGTTTTTTAGGTTTTCGCCATGGGCAGCAAGTTTTATCAAAGTTCACTTCATACACACATACAAATATTGTTATAATAAAAAGTGAAAAGAAAGATATTAATATAATAAATACATAATATATAATATATATATAACATCTATCATAATATCAATAATTATATACGAATAAATATCAATAAAAGTCAAAATATATCAGCTACGCATATTGATGATTCACAAAGATACACGGGTAACATGAGCACCATGTATCATCAGATTGAGTCTTAAAGGTCCCTTACTGACACTACAAACCTGCTAATGGTTTATCATAGTCTGTGGTGCAACAGGTGCTATATGTGCTGTGGGTGCAGCAGGTGTAAACTATAATACTATAACTCCTTGTTAATGTGGGTAAGTGGACCATTACCAGCCACACATCCATCAGGACTGTTAATTGATTGATTGATTTATTGATTATATTATTTATTTTGTTTCAAAATCGGTTGTCCATTTCTCATTATTCAGGTCTTCCAATGGATATTTAGTGTGTTATATGATACCGTTATAGAGTGCAATATAGAAGGCCATAGACTACAGCATTGGTGCTCATACCACATACAGTGTGTGGTATATCATACCTTTCTAGTGGGTAATATGGAATGCAATAGGCTTCAGCATTGGTGCTCATACCACATACAGTATGTGTATATTATACCTTTCTAGTGGGTAATATGGAATGCCATAGGCTACAGCATTGGTGCTCATACCACATACAGTGTGTGGTATATCATACCTTTCTAGTGGGTAATATGGAATGCCATAGGCTTCAGCATTGGTGCTCATACCACATACGGTGTGTGGTTTATTATAGCTTTATAGTGGGTAATATGGAGTGCCATAGGCTACAGCATTGGTGCTCATACAACATACAGTATGTGTGTATTATACTTTTCTAGTGGGTAATATGGAATGCCATGGGCTTCAGCATTGATGCTCATATCACATACAGTATGTCTATATTATACCTTTCTAGTGGGTAATATGGAGTGCCATAGGCTACAGCATTGGTGCTCATATCGCATACAGTATGTGTATATTATACCTTTCTAGTGGGTAATATGGAATGCCATAAGCTACAGCATTGGTGCTCATATCACATACAGTATGTGTATATTATACCTTTCTAGTGGGTAATATGGAATGCCATTGGCTACAGCATTGGTGCTCATATCACATACAGTATGTGTATATTATACCTTTCTAGTGGGCAATATGGAATGCCATAAGCTACAGCATTGGTGCTCATATCACATACAGTATGTGTATATTATACCTTTCTAGTGGGTAATATGGAATGCCATAAGCTACAGCATTGGGGCTCATACCACATATAGTATGTGTATATTATACCTTTCTAGTGGGTAATATGGAATGCCATAGACTACAGCATTGGTGCTCATACCACATACAGTATATGGTATATTATACCTTTCTAGTGGGTAATATGGAATGCCATAGGCTACAGCATTGGTGCTCATACCACATACAGTATATGGTATATTATACCTTTCTAGTGGGTAATATGGAATGCCATAGGCTACAGCATTGGCCATCATTGGCGCTACAACAACATACGACATGTGGTATATTATACCTTTCTAGTGGGTTATATAGGATGCCATAGGGTACAGTATTGGGGCTCAGACCATATACAGCATAAGGCCTGTGTATCACAACTAACCAACGGTGGTAATTCAAACACAATGTCACTACTTTTCCAATATCTTTTCCCATGAATATTGAGACCGGCATAATGAATACAAACTAACCCTCAGGCAATCTCCATAACACTTGGGCTATGTGTGCTTGCCACGCTACCTTACTGCAATTGCTACTGGGTAATATGGTGTAATATAACCATGATGCAGTTCTGTCTATTCATCCATAGCTAGCTTTCATTCATAGTCAAATTTGGAATTCTACGCCATACAAATATGGGTCAGATTTTCAGAAAATGTACAATTAGCAGCTGTACACATTTAGTCAATTCTGCTAGATTAAGCTGCAATTTGGTCAATACTAGGTAAATTCGAGTATATTCTGCATTGCATTGATTCTAGCAATCTGTTTGGTTAGGTTGAACTGTATTTTGAACTTAATTTTCGTCTGAAATTTGGGTTATTTGAGAGGACTGGTGAAGGCCAATTGTACATTTTTTGAAAATCTGACCCATATACTCTGAACTGAGTTCTGCATCTCATAAATAAGTTATTAATCAATGGAAATGTACGAATAACAGGAATGTTCATGAATTCAATAGATGGGTAAGATTTTGTGAAAATGTACAATTCAACTTCCCCAATCCTCTCAAACAATTTAAGACGAGAATCAGGTTTAAAATACAGTTCAACATAACCAGACAGATTTATTGAATGAATACAGTACAGAATATACTCAGATATACTCAGTATTTATCACTTTTCCCTCTAATTTAGCAGAATTTGAGAGATGTGTAGAACTGTAGATTTTCTGGAAATCTGACCCAGTTATTCTTCTCTAAAGCCAGAATATATCCTACATCTACATTCTTATAAACAATAGGCGTGGCACAAAGTTAACAAGAATTTTTTTTTTTATTTAGAATGTTTATACAGCAAATCAATAAGTCAAATCATTTCACAAGTAGTCAAGTACAATGAAGATACATAGTCAATTCGCAAATCAGTTTTAACCTAGACATCGTCCCACGGGTATATATATTCATTGCTGAATTCCATGGTTTTCTGTCCACTGCTGTGTCTAAATCTCAATGTATAACTATTGCATTGGAATCAATTATTCTTTAATGTTGAGGAATAAAAGGAAGCGATACAAATTGCCATTGCCAGTGTGTATATTGTGTAATAAAATATTATTACACGGCCAACAATAAAAGTTGCTCATAGCATATGAGGGTCAGATTGTCAGAAAATGTACAATTCGCCTTCAGCAATCCTCTCAAATCTCTCAAATTCAGGAGAAAAGTGACAGTCAAAATACCGTTTGTCCCAATTAAAGAGAACGATGTTATCAACACAATGCCAAAAATACTCTGATATACCCATCATTCATAATTTTTCAGTGCCATTCAGCAGAAGCCAGACAATTTGCATAGCTGCTGATTGTACATTTTCTGAAATTCTGACCAATGATCAAATCTTCCTAGATGTGCATAAACTAGACATTACATATGGCACACCACTTCTATCAGACATACAGAATATTCCCTGTCACTGCAGTGTGTAAAGCCAGACGTATTCTGTATAAGTTAAATGGATTCTAGATCTGGGATAAAAATGTATAAGAGTCAAGTGGCCAGAAAATGTACAATTCGTCTTCCCCAATCCTCTCTAATAACTCAAATTTAAGACTAAAATAAGGTTCAAAATCCAGCTCAAGATAACCAAATTGTTTTTTTAATCAACCCGATGAGCAATACACTAAAATATACTTAGTATTTGTCATTTTTCAGCCTAATTCACCCAAATTGACTATTGTGTTGAACTGACAATTGTACATTGTTTGCCGATCTGACCCATAAATGTGTTTCTCGCTGTGTGTCATACATTAATTCAATGATGCTTGGTGAAAAGTGTTTTTTTTCAACAGTCGATCAACTATATAAGTATGCTGGCATCATTTATATTTTTCACATTATATATTATTTTTATTTTTATTATAAAACGCACAAAAAACGAGCATGAGTCACTATGTTGGTACACAGAAATGCATGAGGCTCTTGAATGATTTAGGTAGGAGAGTATTGTTATGAAAGATAGCAATGATTAGTCATAGAAAGTCGCGGTGAAATACATTGTATAATGTTATTTATATTTTCATGCAATTTTAATAAGGTAATGGTGTATGGGTTAGATTTTTGGAAAGTGTACAATTGGCAGCTGTATACATTTAGAAAATTAGTCTAAATTAGGCTGCAATTTGGCCAATGGTAGGTAAATTCAAGTATATTCGGCATTGCATTGATTCTAGCAATGTGTTTGGTTAGGTTGAACTGTATTTTGAACTTTATTTTCGTCTGAAATTTGGGTTATTTGAGTGGATTGGTGAATTCAAATTGTACATTTTCTGAAACCGTATAATGTATCATATTGACAATGAAACGTATCACGCATAACACTGCCCACACATTTGCGCCCGATTTGTCCCCCGATTTGGGTCTCCTGATGAATCCTATGATTTTATTGCAAATCCTGGTTTATGTTTTTAAAATAACATAAATCAGGATTTGAAATGAAATACACTGTCTTGAAATTTAATACATGTATTCGTATGATTCAAAACACTTAATGCTCCAAATATAGGAACATTCCAACAAAGACATCCTGTAAATACATCACTTTGGAAAATATCAATTTTACAACTTGTGACTCATTTTCCTGGAACACATCACCTATATGAGTCAGATTGTCAGAAAATGTACAATTGGTAGCTCTACACATTCAGTAAATTCTGCTAAATTAGGCTGCAATGTGGCCAATACTGGGTAAATTCAAGTACATTCAGCATTGCATTGATTGTAGGAATCTGTTTGGTTAAGTTGAACTGTTTTTTGTACTTTATTTTCATCTGAAATTTGGGTTATTTGGGAAGATTGGCAAAGTTGAATTGTACATTTTCTGAAAATCTGACCCATATATATATATATATATATATATAAGCAGGTTATAGATTGGCCCGTCCCATGCACCATGCCTGCCTCCACTGTCCCCCATTATATAGTACTACTGCCCATATTTACCCAGCCATGATGAACTATATTGGTAATAGTCGGGCAGTGGATTGTCTGGCCTATAACTGTCCTATATTATATAGTGTAATGATATTAGGAGTTCCAATCACTAGGCAAGCCAATTATATTGGTAATGAGTAGTCATGGACTTGAACTATAATACCAATAGGCGACTTGCATGTGCCACTGCGCATGTCTAGTACAGTGCATCATGGGATGGATTTTTATGAAATCTGACATACAAATATTTGGGAACATTTTAATCGAAAAATGCAAGAATGTTTTCACCAATATCTAAGCTTGTCTAAATGATCTATGAAAGCCAAATGCATGATGAGACTAATACCAGCCAGAAAGATGTTGCCATGTTGAACATGGCATGTTTTCTATAGATTTTAGACTGTACCATTAGTCCCATAATTCCGTGCGAATCAGGATTCAAAATGGCGGCTATGCAATTCCCCTATTGTAAGAGCGTAAATTGGGTGGATAGGATGACAGTACTATTGCTAATTTCACCTCTAGTAAAAAAAACATCTCTGATATGATACAGAAAAAAATGTATCATAAACCGCAAAATTGATTTTTTAAATGTGTTTTACTCAGAATATATCACTTAGGAATATTCTCACTGGTTTGTGTTAATATATGGATCAGATTTTCAGAAAATGTACAATTAGTAGCTGTACACATTTAGTAAATTCTACTAAATTAGTATTTTGAAATTTATTTTCGTCTGAAATGTGGGTTATTTGAGAAGGTTGGCGAAGTTGAATTGTACATTTTTTGACAATCTGACCCATATCTACCAATTATCAAGACAGTTTATTAAATATAACCTAGGTCATCCTATGGACTACATAAGTAATAGCTTTGCTAGAAATTGTCCACCCAGAAATAGTTCAAACCTTTCTTTTAAAAATAAACAAATCAAATTTGAAATAAAGAAACACAATTTAGATTTTCTAAATGTTTTTTTTAAAATGTCCCAAAGGTTAAGGCAATCCACTTAATCTGATAATATGGTGATATCTCAAAATCCATATTTCGCGACTTATGACTAATTGCCCTAAAATAGATCACATATATCCTTGCCATTGCCATGAGTGTATAACGTGTCCCGCAACGCTACGGTAACATCAAGCCAAAAACAAGATTTAACATGGATTAACGTTAATCTTTTCGTGTATTTCAACCAATGAACACGTCAAGAACAACAGGATAACACTACGGAAATAGGATCACCCCTATCAGAGTAGTATTAGCTGAATATATCTGGCAGTTTGAATCATCTCGATTGCCGCCATTAACTAGGCTTCTTCCGGCCCAGGATTATCAGGGGATTATCGCCCACGCCAGTACTCCTTGTCTTAACGATTAATGACACCCATCCAAGTCCACCAAGCATCCCTAATAACAATACCAGAATAATATACAGCCTCCTCTGAGTCTAAAGATAACGTATTATTGGACTTATTTAAATCTTGTCTTATGGATTAACAATAATACCTGGATTATAGAATCATGAATGGATGCCCTGACTTCGAGTCCCATGCCGGGCCACAACCAACCTAGACCCGACAACAGCCCACCACTATCGCCCATCGTCGACAGATTAACCACCGACGAAACAACTGTCTACTTCTCAGCATTTAGTGAGGTGATTGACTCTACTCTAAAACCTCTACCTGAGTTAAATGTAAACATGGTCGACCAAAATCAAAATCATAATCAATATCAAATGATTGCCCCAGCAGGATATATACAAAGCCACCAGTATGTTCCGCAAAATCAACAGCAATATGCCCCTGTGCCAGGACCACATCAACAACAGCTTAGTACCGTAAACACTCACCTTCAACCAGTACGAGGCATGATGCTTGCTCCTATTCCGCAAAGCTCTGCCTACCCACAAGGTGCCCAAATAACGGAATGCTCGCCACTGTATGTCATGATGAAGGAGCAAATGAAAAAACAAACTGACATCCTGGAGAAAATGTCAACAAATCTCCAATCGAACACGGACGCCATTACGACCTCCCTGACCACATATCG
Source organism: Sthenelais limicola (assembly GCA_942159475.1). Taxonomy (NCBI): domain Eukaryota; kingdom Metazoa; phylum Annelida; class Polychaeta; order Phyllodocida; family Sigalionidae; genus Sthenelais; species Sthenelais limicola. The sequence continues at coordinate 110,900,651 of OW804100.1, read as the reverse complement.
AGATGAAAACGTGCGCATGCGCACCGAATTTAATAGTCATTCCACACAAGTCATGTCGGCACTTGGTTCCTTGGAACATAAAGTCGACTCCATCAACTCTAATAATGATGCGTTTCTCAGGAATTTGATGCCTGAAATAAATCATAGTGTTGGCCAATGCCTCCATGAGGCTAAGACTGAACTGGAGAAAAAACAAAGAGAAATAGCTCATTCTCTAGAATCAGTTAAAGACCAACAAACACAAGTACAATCCAGTATTGATGACCTCAGAAATCTGACTGCAAATATGCCCATCGGATCAGCCGCAGCTCCTCCTTTGTTTAGTAATATCCTAGGAAACACTGCAAAACCAACTAGAAAAGAAAAATTATCTGATCATCCTCATCAGAAAAAACATGATCAAGGTAAAACCACGACTGACAAGCCAAAACGTGAGCCAAAACGTGAGTACAATAATAAAATTGTAATAATAGAAGATCTCACTGAGGAAACAGATGAAATCCTAGATGACGAAATATTGAAACGCATACAACTGGTAGATGAAGACTTCTCAGCTGATGACATACACGAAGTATACAGAATTGGCCTGCCTGAAGAGGGAAAGAACAGGCCCATTCTTCTCAGCCTAAAGGAATCGGATAGCAGAAAGCTCTTGATCGAAAATATACCGAAGATACAAAAGACTCACTCTAGAGTCTGGATAAACAAATCGGGTCTACAAATCTTCCCCCACCAAAAGGCATTATTGCAAAACTGCCTTGCCCTACTGAGGAAAAACGACTACACAGCTGAAATATATTATAATCACATTCTATACCATGACCATTCATATTCAATTGATGACTTATACGCCCTTCCACAAGGTTGCACCCCAGTAGAAGCGTCTCTCTTAGACATCGACCAGGGAAAATCAATTGGGTATTATGGTGAACATTCATATATGTCAAATTTTTTCCCATGTAAAATTGTACACGAAACCATCAAATATAGATCCGTCGAACATGCCTACCAATGCCTGAAGGCAAAAAGCGCGGCGGGAGTGACCGAAGGCGCTTATGACGAGATCAGGGAATCGACATCGGCCTACGAGGCTAAACATCTTGCAAAAGACATTATTCCATCTAAACAATTCCTGCAAAATGAAGAGAAACTTCTCTCGGATTTAATCAGTAAGAAATTCGATCAAAACAAGGAACTAAGTGATAAATTAAAGTCAGAGCCGTTTGAAAAATTCTTCGAGGTAACCCTGAACCGGAAGTGGGGTGCCGGGTTCAGGTTTCCTGACTTATTGACAGAACCTGGACAAGTATCTTCACGAAGATTCCAAGGAAAGAATATCCAGGGAAACATGATAATGAAGCTTCACAAAAAGCTTAAGGCAACTGTTTAACTTTAGTACCATCAACTTTCACAAACACTTTTATTCTCATCATGTAAACATGCCTTGTTACGCGATGTCATCCATTATCGCTCATCGGCGTGTCTCGCCGACAAAAAACTATACGGTACGACTGTACCTAGAGTTAAACTAACTATCAATATCAGAATTGTTAACTATGACTGCATAAAGCCAGGAATTGTCACCTCTATATGTATTTATAGATTCACCGATTCGACCTGAATGTCCTGTCTTATTAACAAATAAGCTTGGAACACAGCCCATATCTGTGTCATTCTATCACGACTGTGAGAACTGTAACTTTTACTGTTATCAACCTTCTATGCATTTGTAGATTCAAGTATTCGAGCTGTATGTCCTGTGTCAATGCGCTCTATTAACAAGCTTAGAACACAGCCCATATTTATATTATTCTATCACTTTATTCGTGTTATTCTATCACGACGGTGAGAACTGTAACTTTCACTGTTATCAACCTTCTATGTACAACATTATTATTATTATTATTGTTTAATAGTACTCGTTTGATGTTACCGTAGCATACCTCATCTACTATTAAAATACCATGGCAAATACTACCATGGAGTCCTTTAGTGCCTTTATCGATACAAAGGGTTTCAGCCTTATAGGCTGGAATATTAGAAGCTTGCCAAAAAATTTTAGCGAGCTCCAACATTCCGTTAACGAGACAAATAACAACCTTAATATTATCTGTTTGACAGAGACCTGGCTCCACACAAATCACTGTACCACCACGTACGATTTGGATGGATACAAGTTATTTCGCCAGGATAGAGGAGGTAAGAAGAGAGGAGGTGGTCTTGCGATGTACATACGTGACGACCACCAAATCGATTCTGACTCTTTCACTTGTCATAATCTATCTAACGAATATATCGAAACACAAGTTATAAAAATCAGGAAAGGGAAAAGCAAGCCTTGTCTCATAGCAAATATATATAGACCCCCTGGCTCTCCTTTAAAAAATAGCTTCAAACATATTGAAACATTCCTATCACACCTAGATGATTCCAGTGATGTCATAATCTCAGGTGATCTAAATATCGACCTGACTGAGGTGAGTACTCCTGGTAACAAGCTTCTGGAACTACAAGCTATGTTTGAAAAACATGGTCTAGCTCAGTTCATTAGTCAACCTACCAGGAGGACTCTATCCTCTTCCTCACTAATAGACCACATTTACTCAAACTCTAAAATCATTCAACAAGCAGGAGTAATAAAAAATTCTACCTCAGATCATTATCCGACCTTCATAACGCTGACAAAATCTAGAAACAAATATGAAACTGGTACCTTTAATGCCAGAAATACCAGGTTTATTGACCAAAAAATTCTTAATGAAATACTTCTTGAACAAGACTGGGATCTATTCTATAATTCCAGAGACCCAAATACCTGTTGGGATATAATAATCCACTATATCTTAACTTTTGTTGATAGGATGTGTCCCATTGAGAAATTTCATAGGGTTAGAAGGAAACAGACCTGGATGACCCCAGATGTTACCACCCTAATGAACAAAAGGGATAAACTATTTGCCAAAGCGCTAAAAAACAAAGATAAAGACCTCCTTATAGAGGCAAAGCAACTAAGAAATACAGTTAATTCTCTCTGCAAAAAAAAGAAAGCTATATTTCTCAAAGAAAGGCTCCATGCGGATAGGCGAAATCCCAGAGCGGTCTGGAAAACCATAACATCGGTTATAAATCCAGAGAAAATTAAAAATAGTAATGAAATACATCTGGTAGACCATGACAATAAAAACTTGCCTAATGTCCCAGATGAATTCAATAAATTCTTCCAAAATGTCGGACCAACGCTTGCATCAAAAATACCTGATCCAGACAGTTCGTCGACTCTTCTTCTAAAGGAAAAACTAAAATCATCAGAAAATCTGACCCAAGAGAACTTTAGCTTTAAGCCAGTCTCACCAAAAGAAATAATGAAAATTATCAAAGATATTGATCCTCACAAGAGCTCAGGGGTTGATACCATTCCTGGTCTAATACTCAAAAATTGTCTCTCTTGCCTGATCATGCAAATAACATTTCTCATTAATTTATCACTGTCTACAGGTATCGTGCCGGATGCCTTCAAGGCTGCAGTGGTGACTCCTCTTCACAAGAATGGTCCAAAGAACATCCCTAATAACTATAGACCGATTTCGGGAATTTCCATGCCGGCTAAAATATTGGAAAAAGCAGTACAAATACAATTATCCACATTTATGGAGGAAAATAACATATTTTACCCCAAACAATATGGTTTCCGCAAAGGTCGATCCGTGGACCAGGCCCATATTGACCTCCTTTCACCAATATATGAACAACTAAATGGGGGAGGAGTCACTACTGCAGTCTTCCTCGATTTCAAGAAGGCGTTCGACACGGTAAACCACAACATATTATTACAAAAAATGAAGAAAATTGGAATTTGTAACCACGAAAATCAATGGTTTGAAAATTATCTCACAGACAGGACCCAAAGAGTCAGAGTAAATGGTTCTATGTCTACCCAAGGTGAGGTTACTTTCGGTGTGCCCCAAGGAACAATTTTAGGACCGATCCTCTTTACAATTTATATAAATGACATGCACCAAGTGATAGAAAATTCAACAATCCAGCATTATGCAGATGATACTGTATTATTTGCTAATGAAAAATCAGAAAGAGACAACTTTAATTCACTTCAGAATGATCTTAATATGATCGACACTTGGTGCAAATCAAACAAAATATCAATGAATGTCTCGAAAACTAAATACATAAACTTCAAAAACAGAAATAGAAAAAAATCAGTACTTCAACCTGATCCCCCCAACCTCACCCTGGGTAACGAACAATTACATGAGGTAAAAGAATATAATTATCTAGGACTAATAATCGATCATAGCCTCTGTTTTACCACTCAAGTGACTAAAGTTGTGAACAATGTGAGATGGAAAGTTCGATTACTAGGAAATGCTAGGTACATGCTTCCTAGGAAAGTAAAAATTGATATCATCAAGACCTTAATCATTCCTCTTATTGATAGAGGGGATATCTTTTATTCGAATTCAAACAAACATCATGTAAACAGACTACAGGCTCTCTTAAACTCTGCGGTAAGAGCTGCCTTAAACCTTAGCAAGAGATGTAATGTTGAGAGTGAGTTCAAAAAAATCAACATATTACCAAATGAGTTGAGAAGAGAATTACATGTACTCGAATGTGCCCATTATCTCGCAAACAGAAAAGAGAACCTTGATCTTAGAGCTCTACCAACAAGAAGCCATGCTGAGAACAGGAGAAACCTAAAATTAATTCATCCTAACTCAGCTTCATACCAAAATTGCTTTCTTTACAAAGCTCGAACATCCTGGAATAAGCTTAACACAAACACACAAAATCTTGAAATAAGAAAAGAATTTCGGAAATCCGTACAAAAATACCTTGATACACGAGTTAGTTAAGTGGGACACTGAAGTAAAACCTCCTTCTCACCTCATAATATTCTTATAAGTGTTAGTGTGGGAAGTTCTATTTTTCATTCTATCTCATGGTAGATAGGTTTTGCCTATATATTTATAGTAGTGAAACTAAATAAATTGGTATAAGTGTTTTTCTCTATGTTCCATCTGGGTTCGGGACAATTACTGCTGCGTCATAAGCCACCCAACGCCTCCTCCAGGGCGAGTCACCTGTGGACATAACATTAACATAATGCTGACATCAGCTTCTGCCACGTGGCAGTGTGAGCAAGACCCGGAGGAATGACGTAGGTTTTGGGTTGGTAGAAAAGGGACAATCTGTCGCGTATTCGGGGTTCTCTCGATATATTTTGATAGAACAAGTGTGATAGCTGACAGGCAGGGAGGAGAGCATTGACAAGAAGGTGAAACTGGACTTAGCGAGTTTACGGGAAAGCCACGTGTGACTTATCCCGACTTCAAAGGACAATAATTACCCCATCGACGGATTGCTCTCACCCAGTGACAGGCCAGTGTATAGACTCCCCGTTCGAAAGGCCTATGCCTGCAGCTATTGTTGAGAGAGGGCCTGAGGGCAGGTAATTACCCAGATGGGAATTAAGTGTGTTACTCTAACCAGAGTCTTGTACCATTGATTGTGAGTATTGTGCAGCACCTCTTCATTCAAGGATCTCTTTATTGTAATAAATATACTTGCACCGCATTGAAAGCTACTGACGATCTTGAGTACTTTGATTTATGCATTGTGGTGATTATGACTAATTAATTATCCCCCCATAATTATCTACACTGACATTTGGTTGGAGAACCCGATGCTTTCTGGTCAAGTATACATTAATTGACATGTTGAGATTGTCTCTGATTGCCAATGGATGAGTGGGAAGAAACCACAGAAGAGGTCCGATTTTAAATTGAGTGCAAAGACAAGATCTGGTTGGCAGGATCAAAGTGAGAACACACCAGACCATGCAGAATATTTCACGAAGAAATATGGGACTCATGAACGTAATGTGGAAGCATTAATGAGTTCAGCTGAAAAGACAGAAGAACTACCCGGGCCGGAGGAGCAAAGTGAGGCTGAATCCACTGGATCAGTAAGTGATTTCGAGGACAGTTTGAAAAACCCCCTAGTGGGAAGAGACAGTGGTTACGGTCAAGAGAATTCGACATTCTTTGGAGCCAGTTCTCCTTTGGCAGGTGAAGAAGAAATTGTTGAGGACGATTTGAATAAAGCCAGTCCTAAAGTATCACCTGCGGGACGGGCAGCCAGTGTTGTTACATCAGACGAGGAGGAGTTGGTGGATACAGAGGCCTATAGGGGAGTTCACACAGCAACAGCTGTTACTCAGCAGGCTGGCATCGGTAATCCTACTGACACTTCTAGTCATATTGCTGGTGGTGGGGCTTTTGACGTGGCTGGGATTAAGACTCCTGTGATTGAAATACAGACAGTTCCTGAAGATAATCCTTTGCCTGAGACATCTGGGAAGACCCTAGACACCATGACGGAAGCAGAGAAGGCAGCAGCCTTGGAGAAGCGAGACAAGGAGCACAAGGATCAAATGGAGAAGTTAACAACTGGTATAACTGGCTTAAAAGCGGTAATTGACAAGTTGGGTGATAGGCCAGGAGCGGCAGCGCAGTTTCATTCAGCATTGCTGGCTCCCTGTAGATTTGCAGGCGCGCCGGGTGACAGCCCTAGAACTTTTATTGGTGATTGTGAACAGCTGGCTCATGAATTGCATCCTAGAGAGATGGATAAATTTGTGGACGATTTTCCTCGATATTTGAGTGGGCCAGCAAGGTGTTGGTTCCAAATGCTGAATTTTCATTCGAGAAATACATCTTGGGAGGACCTTAAGAATGCATTCTTTAAGAGATATGAACCTTTGTCTGACGCAGACAGAAAAGCCCTTAAATTTACTAATATGAAGGAGGACGAATCACTGAAAGACTTTCTGGATAAATTCCAGGAGAGAATGGTTAGGTCTGAGACCAGAGATCCAGATGTGGTGCGTGAGTGTCTAATCTCCAGTTTGCTGCCCAGATACCGTAATATGATTGCTAATAAGAAGTTAGGCGATGCAAATGAGATAATGGAGTATCTCCTTCAGAGAGAGAGTGTTTCGGCACCTAAGGGACTGGGGGACTCGCTGGGCATGAGGGAAGACATCAACAAGCTTACAGGCATGATGCAGGAGTTGTCTGGGAGAGTGGAGAGACAATCTTCACAAAGAAAAGGAGCCAACGCGGTGCTTCATACAGATCAACCCCGGCAGGCCAGTCGTGACAGCCAGCAGCAGAGGCCCCAGCAGAGATTCAATGGGAATCAACGCCCTCGAAGGGAGCAAGTTAAGTGTTTTTACTGTGGTAAATTCGGTCATTATAAGAGAGAGTGTTACAAGTATAAAAATGACACGGGTACTAACCCGGGAAATAATGGCATGCGCCATAATAGTGCCACAACCGATGCTCCTCAGTACAGACAGCAGGTTGGTTGCACAATGCAAAAGGGTGTTGATAATGTTTTTAGCGAGAGCTATAGTGCAGATGGTAGTAGAATGTTGGTTTACCCTGAATATGTTAACCCAAACGAATAGACCTTCCCCTGCGAAGGCATGGTGGGGGAAGGTATAATGTGAGTGTGAGAGATACTGTGGCCTCGGGGTATACAGCTGCAGGGGCCTATGAAGAATTTAATCTCCCTCTTTTTCAGGATCCTATTCTTTTCACTGATATAACTTATGTTAATAATTCGTTTGTGTATACTACTTTGGCTTTGGATAACACGGATCATACCCTCTCAGGGCATATCGGTGGTGTTGAACTTAAAGTTTTGGTAGATACAGGTGCTTCTATTTGTGTTATTGGTTCTGATACCTTTAAGAAAATTAATGGGGGTAGGTACGTTGATTTGGGCCCCAAGAGGGTATGCTATTTAGCAGATGGAAAGGCTATTACTGCAATAGGAACCTGGACCACGAAAATTAGGTTTGGTTCTGTATTATACCCAATTACCATTTTTATTTGGCCATATGTTTATAAAGAGATAGGACTCATCCTGGGTAGAAATTTCCTAATGACACATCAGTTGGTTCTAAGTTACAGGGGATGTAAATTGGAGCCTTTAAGGGTGTTCAGAATAGTTGCCGGGAAGGAGTTCGAAATACCTGCTAAGGCAGAGAGTATTTTGAGAGGTGATGTCTTTGACGATTCTATAGTTGAAAATACTGAGGTTTGGTTTGACCCTTTAATAGAGAACTTAGAGGAGGGTCTAGTTGCGGCTAGATGTATAGCTAATATTACCTCTAACCATGTGCCAGTGCGTGTGTTAAACTATTCTGAAAGGCCAAGGCTAATTAGGAAGGGTTTATTGTTGGGTTGGGTAAGCGTGGACCGTATCACTGAAATGGCTCCTTTGTCATGCATGGTGGGGGCAGGTAGTAAACAGCCTGAGGCATTCACACCGCAGGTTAATGTTGAGACAGACAATTTGGATTCTGATCAGAAAGATAGGGTATTTGCACTTTGCAGGAAATACTCAGATGTTTTCGTAGGAGCAGATGGGATGTTGGGAAGAACACATTTGATAGAACATAAAATCAAGTTAAAAGAGAACTATGAGGTAGTACATAAAATGCCTTATAGACAATCACCAGTGATGAGGAAAATGATGGACGAATTAATTGGAGAGCAATTAAAACAGAAGGTGGTTGAGAGATGTTATGGTTCTGAATGGTCTTCACCAGCTTTCCTTGTAGCTAAGGGGACTGCTCGTCCAGGAGATCATAAGTCCTGGAGAATTTGTGTTGATTTCAGAGGCCTAAACTTGGCCACAGTTGAGCAGTTTACCTATATACCCCGAATTGATGATATATTAGATAATGTGGGACAAAAATCACCAGTAATTTTCAGTTGTTTGGACCTCCAGTCCGGTTTTTTTCAGGTCCCATTGGTGAAGGAAGATAAAGATTTGACGGGGTTTATGACAGCCTCAGGTGAGAAGTACAGGTATACAGCCTTACCTATGGGAATGGCAAATTCCCCTAGGACGTTTCAGATACTAATGGATATGGTAATGGCTGGATTGAAGTATAAGACTTGCCTGTGCTACATTGATGACTGTATTGTATTTAGCCCGGATTTTGATACACATGTGAGGGACTTAGAGGAAGTATTCTTGCGCCTTCGAGAGGCTAATTTAAAGCTTAAGCCTTCCAAGTGCATAATGGGCAGGGATAGAATAAAGTTTTTGGGACATACTATATCAGCAAAGGGTATAGAACCTCATCAGGATAACATTGGCCCAATACAGAAGATGGCTACCCCCACTAAGGTTGCGGGAATTCAAAGATTTCTGGGTATGGTAGGTTATTATAGGAGGTTTATAAAGGATTTCGCAAACAAGGCAAAGCCATTGACTATGCTTCTAAAGAAGGAGCAGAAATGGATCTGGGGGGAGGAGCAGGAGAAATCCTATGCTCTTCTTAAGGAGGAATTCATCGGGGAAAATGTTTTGGCGTTTCCGGATTTTTCCAGGCAGTTCATTCTCGAAACCGACGCGTCCGGTTTTGGTCTCGGTGCGACGTTATGCCAGATCAACGATCAAGGTAAGAAACGGCCGGTGGCTTTTGCAGCGAAAACCTTATCGGAGACGGAGAGTCGATGGTCAACCTGTGAATTAGAATTGCTGGCAGTCGTTTGGGCTGTCCAGTATTTCAGAGTGTATTTGGAAGGCAGGTCTTTCAAGTTATTCACAGACCACTCGGCTTTGTGCTCATTGCTGAATAATGATAAACCAAAGGGTAAGTTCGCTCGATGGATTATGATTTTGCGAAATTTTCGATTCACGGTGGAGCATTTGCGAGGGACTCAGAACACGGTAGCCGATGTTTTGTCGCGGAGTACCTATGTCGAAAATCCAGATCCCGCCCCTATATCGGATTTGCTTCCAGTCGACGCTGTGACTGTCATGGCCGTGGGATCGCGTGTGGGAAAGAAGAAGAAGAAAGGATCTGCTCGCACGAAGCGAAGCATTGACATTGATTGGGAGAGTTATTCAACTCTGCCTACAGACAGAGAAGTGGTTGCGGAGAAGCAGAGGAAGGATCCAGCGGTCGGGGCGCTAATCAGGTTCATTGAGGAAGGCATTTTGCCAGAGAATCGAGAGGAGGCGAGGGCCATTGTTTTGAGGGAGCCTGATTATTTCATCTCCGAGGGTATTCTATTTAAGTATCCAGTGGTCAAGCCGAATGGAGTGATATTGCGAGCACAAATGGTGGTACCGAGTGAATCGGTGCCAGCAATTTTAGCCCTTTACCATCAATGTGAACTTTCGGGTCATCTGGGACCAAGCAAGATGGTTCCGATTTTGCGCTACAGATTCTACTGGAAATCGCTATATGGCGATGTGCGGAAGTTTTGTCAGTCTTGCGATTCATGCAATCGAATGAGACGCATGACCAGACCTATTAGGGCTCCTTTAACTTTAAGGGACCCAGTGAGTGCGCCTTGGGCTTGTGTTAACATGGATGCGCTGGAGAATCTTCCGAAGACGAAGAATGCGAATAAACATATCATCAACGTAATTTGTTACTATTCTCGTTTCGTCATCTCGATTCCAGTACCAGACCTGACAGCGGATACGCTGATAAAGAATTTTTATAGGGCTGTTATACTGCGTTTTGGAGCGGTGCGGGAGATTATTTCTGACAACGGATCACTTTTTCGAAGTGGCGCTTTTGCGGAGTTCTGTGCGCGTGCTCGGATAAAACAGACCTTCATTACCGCGCTTAACCCTAAAGCTTCGGGATTGGTCGAAAGATGCAATAAAAACGTCTTAGACAAGCTGCGTTTCATGATTTCTGAAAACCAGCGAGATTGGGACGATCATTTGCCGTTAATCGAACATATTATAAACACTTCGCCAGCCCATTCTACAGGCCATTCGCCTTTCCTCCTCCTGTATGGAAGGCAGGCCACCCTGCCCATGGAAACCAGGTTGGTAAACCCATCAGAGGATCCCCAGACCATGCGGGAGGTATTCGCCGATATCTTGAAAGTTCAGGAGAAGGCGGAAGTAGTTGCGCGACGCATACTGCTCGAAAGGCAGAAAGAGATGAAGAAAGCTTACGATAAGAAAGCCTATTATCCTGCTCTACAGGAAGGTGATATCGTATATCTCTATTGGCCCAGGGTCTCGAAACCAGGGATTAAATTGAAATTAAAATGCATCTATCATGGACCGTACACAGTCTTGCGGTTCGTTACAGAAAAATCGGTAATTCTGAAGACAGTGGCGGATGGCAAGGTTCTGACTAAGCCAGTCACGGTCGATAGATTAAAAAAGGGCGCTCTTAGAGAAGAGGGTATCAGAACGTGGGCACCCTTGACGGGACCTTTCGAAGACAATATGGAGTTGGAGGAATCTGACTTGCCAATTGATTCGGGAGCCCCTTTGCGCGATCTTGACCCGATCCCTGAAGAAATAGAAGGGGCCGAAAATGACAGGGTTTTGACTGATCGGGAGGAAGATGATTCGGTGGAGATTGCCGAACCGCACGGCGATGGCGATCCTCAGGAATCTGCGTCCGGTGAGAATAACGAAGAAATTCCTATGGCAAGGAAAAATCGATTTGATAGTAAGGCTGAATATGAGCAAATCGTGGAAATTTTGGATGCAGTGAAAGTCAGAGGAGAGGCTCTGAGACTGAGGGTAAGGTTTAAGGATAATTCCATTGTATGGATTGATCAGCTCTCTATGAATGAGAGGGCTAGGGAGAGATTCCTGGACCAGGGCTTGGAGGCTCGGGAGGTCCCGCGTCTTTTGAGAAACATGTAATTGTCTGTATAAAGGATTTTTTTTTCTCTTGTGTACCATATAGACTAATTATATTGGTACAGATATTGTCACTTGGTATGCTATGTATTCGTTGGTAGATATAGTATGTATTGTTATCATGATTGGTTATTTCGGATATTCTAGAATTTTGCATTTAAGAATTTGGAGTTTTGCATTTATCCTCCTCTAAGAGGGAGGTGTGAGAGATGCCAGGCTCTAGCAGTGGCAGTTTTCGCAGGGACAGCTGATGCGGTTGTGGTGACAGGCTGGTATAAAAGAGGGTGTATTGTAGGTGAAATAATCTAATATATGGTTCATGAATGATTCCATAGGGTATAGGTGGACTCTCCATTATTATGGATTGAGATGTACATAAGTTTGATGACCAATAACGAAATTGGCAAGTAAGACATATATAAAGGTTGAAAAAAGGCTACTGAGAGAATGAATAAAACATGCATGTGGGTTAGAATTGGAAATACATAAGAAAAGAGGGTGCACAGGAGATTGTCGATATTATTCGCAGAAGCGAAACGAAAAAGCTGAGCTCAGCATGAAAGGTGACGAAAGTGGGGGACAAACTATTACACAGCTTTTGACAAACATTGAGGGTTTTAGGGCTGGTTATTGCGAAGGTGCTGTGTAAGGGCCCTTTTAACGCAGTTTTCCACGACCATTAGCCATTGCCCTTAGCCTGGTTGAGAAGGTTTGTGTCAATATGGTTTATGATAGAGGTCCCACCCAATACTTTTATGGCCTGGTGCACAAAATTGACGTAACACGGGTGTGTGCAAACAGCATACCCGAAAAGGGGTGTTTGCCCCAATAAAGCTAAAACACCGCAGATAATGGTTTCTCGTAATGCTTATGAGTGTCAGATTAGTTATCGCATGGAAAGATGAGTTAATTTAGCGGTCAGAAACCTTTTGACTTTTGTCACGAACAGTAGCAGAAAAGTTTTCACAGAAGTTTTGCGATGACAGATCCAGCTGTATCGAGTCTCTTGATGAGGGCGGAACGCACATTGGGTGTTGCCCGTGATATCGTAACCCAGCAAGTGAGGTTGGTGGATAACATAAGGGAATTACGAGATTTGACACAACCAAGAGCAAAATCAACTAAGGTAGGCAGACCACGTATAAGAGGGGAGGATGCCCCAGGGAAGAGAAGATATTGTTGTGAAAGTTGCACTGCGTCTTACTCAAGTAACTCTAACCTTTCAAGACACCGCAGGGCAGTCCACAGGGATAATGTGTTTCTGTGTGATAACTGTGGTTTTGTGTTCAAAAGAAGGGACTACCTCATGGGCCACAGGAAATCGGGAATCTGTCAAGGAACAGCCAGAGCCCCATCCCAAGCATGGGAGCAATCTGGAGACGCTCCTGCGGGACCTGTGCCTGTAGGATCTGGATCAGAAGTGGTGGAATGGGAACAGGAATCAGAGGAGTACGAATCATGTAAGTATTGAAGATTGCAGTCTTTTCGTTTTTTTAAATCTGGATGACAGAGTTTCTGAGTCTAGAAACAGATGGAACATTGCCTTGGCCTTGCCAAGCAATTTATAGGGGGCTTATGCCTACAGCTGTTGCAATGTATGATTTGGTGTTTGGATGAGAAGGGATTTCTTTGCCTTTTCTCATGTTGCTGGATATTCACTGTTTCCCAAGTTTTGCCTTGCACAAATTATTTTTTGTTACATATATTTCTGGGAATGACATGGTGTCATTGGGCCACGCCCCTTTCAGGGGAAATGATGTAGTGGGTGTGTCAATACCCATTGCAGCCCTATGTCGGGGGCCAGGCTCCCCAGGAGGGCATTTAATATATTTTTATGGGGGGGGCGGGCCTGTTTGGAAACATGGGTTCTTTTACGAAAAACCTATCTTATAATGGGTTGGTATCAGCTTGGGTGGTCACTCACTTGTGAGAATCCGTCAAAGCATTGACAAATCCCCGGAGCCATGTTGATTGTCATTCTTTTGACTCATCTTGCCTTTCGGTGGGCACGGGTAAGTCTTTAACCCCTTTGGGAAATTATTATTTTTGCATGATTATATCGGTTTGGATTGTTGACATTTAAGTTCTGTATCAATTGCATTTTGTTATGTTTGAATTTGCATTCTACCTGTCCCTTTGTTGAGACTGTGGTTTGCCTATTCCAGGTTAATTCCCAGGAAGAGGGAGACATCTCTCGAGGATATGTTCTGCGACAGGGAGCGGGGGTGCTTTTTCAAAAGTCACGCCATGCCCTTGTTTCTGAGCAAAATTATGTAGATTTAGCTTTTGTAGTCCCGAAACCCTCATATAAGTCCGGGGAATATAAACATATGCGGTCTTATTGTCGCGAGGGTAATGGTTGGCCCCCAGGCCATCCTGTTACATTAGCTGGGAGGAAGAATAGCTCTACATATAGAATACTGGATAATATGCAAATTGATTGGGGTGGTACGGTCTGCCAGGCATTACAGCCTATTTTCGGTCAGATTGATAAAAGTGTTGAAGCAGCTATTGAAAGACTTAGAGTAGAGGAGATTGGTTTAGAGGCAGTTTTGGGATCCCCTTCTTTAACAACTGGGACTTCTAGACAGCGTAGAGGGAGGATCTTTAGTTTTGTAGGTGAAATGTCGAGGTATTTGTTTGGTACAGCCACATTGGATGATATAAATGATTACAAGGAATCAGTGCTAGCTTTACACGATTATGTGTCAGGGGTGGCAAGTAATTTGAATAACTCTAATAGGGTTTTTATTAGTTTCATGAATGAAACGTCTTCTAAAGTGCAAGGGTTGGCGGACGAATTAGTCAGACAGGGAGGATATATTAAGAAGTTGGAGAATTCACTTAGGAGCGTTTCAGGGGAGTTATTTAAGGACTATACATCACTTAAGGGAACTACTATTTGGTTAAAATATTTTCAGGCTGCCATGTCTCAGAGGCAGCATAAACTTACAGTAGTAACTCAGTTTGAGTCTGCAGTTAGACAGTTTACTGGTGCAGTACAGATGCTTTTGCAGGGGAAAATCTCAGTTGATTTAATTACTCCAGCTGAGATGAAATTAGCCTTAGAGGAGGTAGACGCAGGCATTAAACCCAAGGGCCTTAGGTTGGTAATCACTGATCTAAATTATTATTACAAAAATTTATTGAAATCATTTATTTATTCGAATTCACATTTATACATTCACCTAAGTGTTCCTGTGGCGAGGAAACCTAGTATTTATGAGATGTATAAGATTACCAGTTTCCCTGTTCCTCTAGCAGTAGGGGATGGGGAAGAGAGGGGCTTTTCAGTGATAAAAGGGTTGCCAGATTATTTGGTAATCAATCACGAATTGGGACTATATGCTGAGATGTCAGAGGCGGAGTTATCTTTATGCACTCAGGACCACATTACCTTATGCCCTTTACCATTACCACATAGATCGGTAGTGTCTGTGTCATGCTCATTAGCACTGTTTCAAGGGAATATTGATGCCCTACGACAGATTTGCGATGTGCACATAACACCATTTAAGAAGGCACCTACAGTGTTGAAGGCACTAGACAAAAGGAAGTTTCTGGTTGCTCAGCCTGGGGGGGCAGTTGCTATGGATTGTCCTCATATGCCGCTTAGGAAGATTCTTTGTAGTATATGTGTCTTGGAAATTGCTTGCGATTGTACCCTCCGCGTGGGTGACTATGTGACTGCGGGCGCAGGGCTTGTGTGTTTAAATGCTACTGTAGTTAGGGTTTTACACAGCGTGAATATTCCATTGTTAAAGGTGTTTGATATTCCGGACCCCAGGGAAGGCTTGGCGTTTGCTATGGGTAAACCATTGAAGGTGGTGATTCCAAATATAACTGATTACCTAGATAAACTCAGATTGAAATTTGGTGATAATTATTCTACATCGATGAGGGATTTTGCTAAACAGATAAAGGAGGTAAAGGTGTTAGAGATGCCTGGCTGGTTAATTACTAGCTGGCTTGAGAAGCTGCCAGTGTCTTTCAGGTCGGGTATTATTGTGGCAGATTCGTTTTTGACTATAATAACTTTTATTTGTGTTTTATATTTATCTTGTAAGTATTATGGCTTAGCAGCAACATTCACGGGTATGAGGGCAGTAAGAGCTGAGGGATTGTTGGATGAGAGGCAAATTGTGGAGCTAGTTCCTGCACGCCCTACTGGGAAGGCTCCACAGGCTAATGATTACAGCTGGGAAAGCCTAGCTAAGTTGGATTACTTAGACAGCATTGTCTCCATGATTTTGATTATTTTAATTATAGCGGTGGGCTGCAGAATGACTGTGGGTACAGTCAGATTTCTAAGGAAGTGTATCACTAATGGGGGCTTTTGTTCAGCAGCTTGGTTGCGAAAAAAGTGTCATTTTTGTATTTTAGATGCAGATATGAGTGATAATACTGATTTGTTGTTGAGATTCGGTAATTTGGATTCCACAGAGACTTTACAAATAGCAAAGATATTTGATGTTCCTCCACTGACTAGAGTGATTTCGGTTCCAAAAATAACGATTAAAAAGGTGGTTCATACCTGGAGGGGTTCTAGGGTACATTTAAATGTGCCTGGCGATTACATTTATGCTAGAGGGAGATATAGGATTCCTGTCACAATCAGGGAAAGTGTTATGGTTTCATTGGGAAAGGGACGTCGCATTAGAGACTTGGTACGGGCAGGTGATTTGTACTACTCGGTTTGCCTAAGGGCAAATTGCAGGCTGATACAGGTAACACAGACCAGAATGGAAAGGTTTGGGGCCCCCAATAGGGCAGAAATGAGGCTTCTCCCGTCTCTTTCTACAGTACATTTATTGGATGAATTGTCCACTCCTTCTAGAAGTCGTAGACGTCCCAGTCAGATTTATTCACATTCCCGTTTGACTCCCATGGCCAACATTCTTTCACCTACGTCCCTACTTAGCTCAGGGACTGAGCCACTTATAGAGGGGGAGAGGGCCTTGGGAAGTCTTAATGAACCAACAGGTGGGGAGGTGGGATCACCGTCCCTGGAGGTCGACCCTACTGTGTCTCCGGGATCCACTGAGTAGCTCTCACAAGAATGAAATCCATGCCAAACTTGAACTACGGTGACGGGTATATATGTTTTGATGTATTGCACGTATTATTCATGTTGTTGTTAGAGTTAGTAATTGCCCGCTGACGAAATATGAGTGTGTTTATGATAATTACAGCTATTGACTGTAGGTATATTTAAAAAGTTAAATAATTTAAATTAGCATATGTCTTTCTGAAGGTATTAATTAGCTGCTAATGATAATTGTCTGAATGTATTAGGGATGAATGAAGCAGTAATTATAGGCATAATTTTGAAATTAGTATTTATGTCTCTATAAAGGCATTATATTAAGGTTGCCTGAATCTGTATGTATTTTAAAGGTAACTTTTAGCCATACTTATGGGCATATATATGTTAATGTGATTGCTCCCAAATCGGGAATGTATTTGGTATCCTGCTTGCATTTGTATTTGTGTCGGTATTAATTGAACAGTACCTCTGATCACGGTTTTTGTTTCTCTTTTCAAGCGGTTGGCGAGGCCCAAGGACCGGGTGGGGCGGCCTCGGAGGTCGAAGCAGAGCGGGACCAGTAGGGACCCAACGCCAGCTGGCGAGGGGGTCGGGGAGAGGTGCCCATGGCCGGGAGATCGGTGCCCCTCAGTCGAGGTTGAGCGACCAACAGAGGCTCTCATGGGGAGAGTCTCATTCTTGGCGGCGGCCAGGCGCTTCTCCCCTGACGCGACGGCGGTCCGGTTCCCGCTGCTGCTGCCGGAGCGCCTGATGCTCAGGGTGCTCTCGGCGTTGTCCACCCGGAGCTCGGCAAGGTCTATGCGGAGATTGGCAAAACTCATCTGTGCCAATCAGGAGGAGGACTGGCTGAATTTTTTCATGTATTTTCTTGACATGAACGTCCTCCCACGAGTCGTCCCCAGACTCATCCGAAGATGTCCGGTTATGGCGGCTCGTTTGGTCACTCAGGTAGTGGGACTGATTGGGGTGAGCATCCATGTTCCCACCGCCGAAGGGGGGTCACTAAGCATGTTCAGCTTGCTTTTGGGGGCTTTCCAGGAAGTTTGTTTAATTGATTATTCGGAATTAGCAAGGGTGCTGGACGAGTCAGGAAATGGGTTTGACTCCCAGCTTTTGGCAGAACTTTTGGCAAAAACTCACGGGTATAAATTGGCGCTCTGGCATGGGAACAAGTTCTTTTGTCATTTCTGTGCAGAGCCTTTTCTGGCCAAGGTCTGGGCGGGTTATTGTTCAGATGAACCCAGGGTATTCGACCGAACAGGAGGTAGGCATCCCTGCTGTGCAGTGGTTGTGCACCAACACTGCTTCTATAAACACCAGCTAAGTCGGGACCATTGTATGTTTTGTGATACGCCCCTGTTCGGCGGAAGCTTGTGGACGGTGCCAATTGATGAGGTAAAAACGAAAGATCATCGCCGCTGCGTTCTGAGAGGAATGAATGGCTTTTGCCCAGAGCGGTTCCAATTGGATTCACCCGTTTTCCTCATGAATGAGGATAGCGAGGTCCCCCCTCCACCTATTCCAGACCCAATACATTTAAAATTAATCCCAGTGGGATCCCCCCTTTTGGACGTCTTCCCGAATTGGGATAGGTAAAATTTGAGAAGTGACCAGTATAGTAGAATTCTTCAAAATTTCTTGCTCGATTTTGGTTTTAGGAGTTGAGTTTTTCCAAGGACGGATGGGGACGGTCCCGTATAGACCTCTGACGCAATGGTTCTGTAAAAAGTAAATGTAGTATTTATTGCAAGTTCAAGCTAAAATTATATATATTGAAAGTTTTGTTGGATATTGTCTTTATAAAAGAACTATTGTCTTTATAAAAGAACTATTGACGTTGTGTGTGCAGTGATCAATTTTAGTCTCCGGACGGTGAGATATTTAAAATTAGAAGGAGAGTTTTGGCTTTCAACAGAGCGGTAAACATCGAACTCCCCACAACTTTGTGAGCACAGGGGTCCAGCGAAATAAAACTTCTGAGAAAAAGTTGGGCACCTGCTGCATTTTGTGCTATGGCTTGACCTAGCGGTAAGGGGAGATAAGGAAGGCTCTGATTCTTGAGTAACTCCTTGTCCGTAGAGCATGGGTTTTAATGTTATTTCCCCTACTAGTTTTGGGGTATGTTTCTGAAAGTGATTCTGAAGTATTGTGTGATTTCCCCATTTTCTCCATATTGTGTATAGATTTTTTACCCTTTTTGCCCGGGAGTGCAAAATAAGGGGGGGAGAATGTTAGTGTGGGAAGTTCTATTTTTCATTCTATCTCATGGTAGATAGGTTTTGCCTATATATTTATAGTAGTGAAACTAAATAAATTGGTATAAGTGTTTTTCTCTATGTTCCATCTGGGTTCGGGACAATTACTGCTGCGTCATAAGCCACCCAACGCCTCCTCCAGGGCGAGTCACCTGTGGACATAACATTAACATAATGCTGACATCAGCTTCTGCCACGTGGCAGTGTGAGCAAGACCCGGAGGAATGACGTAGGTTTTGGGTTGGTAGAAAAGGGACAATCTGTCGCGTATTCGGGGTTCTCTCGATATATTTTGATAGAACAAGTGTGATAGCTGACAGGCAGGGAGGAGAGCATTGACAAGAAGGTGAAACTGGACTTAGCGAGTTTACGGGAAAGCCACGTGTGACTTATCCCGACTTCAAAGGACAATAATTACCCCATCGACGGATTGCTCTCACCCAGTGACAGGCCAGTGTATAGACTCCCCGTTCGAAAGGCCTATGCCTGCAGCTATTGTTGAGAGAGGGCCTGAGGGCAGGTAATTACCCAGATGGGAATTAAGTGTGTTACTCTAACCAGAGTCTTGTACCATTGATTGTGAGTATTGTGCAGCACCTCTTCATTCAAGGATCTCTTTATTGTAATAAATATACTTGCACCGCATTGAAAGCTACTGACGATCTTGAGTACTTTGATTTATGCATTGTGGTGATTATGACTAATTAATTATCCCCCCATAATTATCTACACTGACATTAGTTATGTATTACACATGTACCACTAATACTGAATTCCATTGCTATAATGCATTGCAACAAGCTGACCACATTGTATAGTTGTACTATATTATCATGTTACTCTCTTATCAAACACCGATCCAAACGTTGTTATCACTATAAGAGACCAGGGTGTACTCCTTGATCTACCCTGAAATAATGTATTTTATTTCATTCTTCAATGTTCATGTCGATCAAATATCCTATATGTCAAAGAAATAATGTCCCTTATTTCTAGTATTCTCATTTACAGAAAAATGTTATCTAACATGTCTAAGGGGTGATATCCTTTGTTTCTCATATTTCTTCTCAAGTATAAACAACCATTGTTCTAGTCTGACAGTCTCTCGTGAAAGGCCACGTCCCGTGGATCCTTCTACTCTTACTGTAACGTCGTAAGAAACTAAAGATTTCTCCTGCCTAAATCAGGACTTACTGTAGTATGTACTTACTATACTATGTTTAATTATATGTAATTCTATTTACTTGTTTATGTTATCTTGCATCATTTATTAGTTAATTAATTGTATCACGTCTTCCAAATTCGGTAACGGCCGGAAGAGATGGTACCAATGTTGTATCATAGGCATGTAGACCTGTTTGTCACCTTTTATATTTACAGAAGCTCTGTAGTTTCTATTTGACAAATAAAAAACATCTTAATCTTAATCTTAATATATGGGTCCGATTTGCAGAAAATGTACAATTGGCAGCTCTACACATTTAGTAAATCCAGCTTAATTAGGCAGCCATTTGGTCAATACTAGGTAAATTCGAGTATATTCGGCATCGCATTGATTCTAGCAATCTATTTGGTTAGGTTGAACTGTATTTTGAACTTTATTTTCGTCTGAAATTTGGGTTCTTTGAGAAGATTGGTGAAGGCGAATTGTACATTTTCTGACAATCTGACCCATATGCCTATAGCCCGCTTTCAAGGCCCCTTAGTGGTCTGTATAAAACAATATAACTGTAATCTGGGGACATGTTATACAGAGTAAACCAACACAGACCTATATCTGGTGACAGTAGTCTGACCAATACAGGTCAGGCTGGTATTAGTCTCTTGTATATAATATATAATGGATCAGACAATGCCGTATATTATACTGCATTGTCTGTTCCAGGTGTATACAGTTGTATAATATCAACCACTATGTACCAGAATGATAGACTAGACATCTCTGACAATGCCTGATACAATTTGTGCCGGTCTTTGGTTCTGGATATTGGTGCAGTTATTGGCTATTGACTAGAGGACTTAATTATACCTTTCTATCGTGTAATATGGAATGTCATGTGCTTCAGCATACCATGCATTATTCACGCTCCTTCAATCAACTTGTATTTACGTATGTATGTATACATGTATGTATGTGTGTATGTATGTATGTGTATATTGTTTATTTCCAGTTCACATTGCAAATTCAAAATAGCAGTAGTAATAATGAATTAAAATCTGGAAATGGGCAGCCGCTTTTATAGGTATAGGTATGTCGACCTTTTGTCTTTTTTAACTACCTCATTCAACTGTACCACTCTGTACCTTTGTTTCAAGACAATAAACAACTTCTTATCTTATCTTATCTTATATATAGTCACAGTATAATAAGAATACACATATAGTCACAGTATAATAAGAATACACATATAGTCACAGTATAATAAGAATACATATATAGTCACAGTATAATAAGAATACATATATAGTCACAGTATAATAAGAATACACATATAGTCACAGTATAATAAGAATACATATATAGTCACAGTATAATAAGAATACATATATAGTCACAGTATAATAAGAATACACATATAGTCACAGTATAATAAGAATACACATATAGTCACAGTATAATAAGAATACATATATAGTCACAGTATAATAAGAATACATATATAGTCACAGTATAATAAGAATACATATATAGTCACAGTATAATAAGAATACACATATAGTCACAGTATAATAAGAATACATATATAGTCACAGTATAATAAGAATACATATATAGTCACAGTATAATAAGAATACACATATAGTCACAGTATAATAAGAATACATATATAGTCACAGTATAATAAGAATACATATATAGTCACAGTATAATAAGAATACATATATAGTCACTATATATGTATCTCTAGATATCAGGAAATGAGGAATAAACACACTGTCGCCATTATTTTCCATAAAAATTTCACAATTATTTCACCTTAAGGCTTGGTTCCACTGGCCAGCTACTATTCCCGCTACTCCTCCTGCTACTTTGACAGACTATTGCTCCTGCTTCTTTAGAAGCAGGAGCAAGCAACAGAAAGTAACCAGAATAGGTGCTACTGGGATGTTACTTCCACCGCTTCTTCTAACGCTACTCACAAATGTGAGCAGATAACATTTTATTTGCACATGGAAATGAATGCAATGAGTGATGTGAAGGATAATGTAGAGTGGTGCCATTGCCCTGCTTCAGCTACCGCTATTTCCTGTTACTTCAGCCACAATGTAGTTGCCGTTAAATATCAAACATGTTTGATAGAAGCGGGAGCACTCTCAGCAAAATCAGCCAAACAAAGTGGGAAGTAACATTGCTCTGTAGCAAGGACCAATAGCACCCATCCCCGTTACTCTCCTGCTTCTGCTCCCACTGCTTTAATCAAGAAGCAGGAGAAGTAGCCGGCTAGTGGAACCCAGCTTTTAGATATCAAACAAATATAATGAATATGAAATTACCCTCAGATGATCACCCAGGTTCCACCAAAAAAGGCGACATTTTAAGACAAGTTTCTCTCAGTTCAAAATTGTTTATCTGTTATTAGATTAGTTCCCTTTAAGAACATATGAGCCCACACATTGTTCAGTGCCAAGGGTGGTCGCATTAGAGAGGTTCCACTGTACAAGTAGTATCTGTGTATAGTATGTCTGCACCAAGCCATGTGGAACATACTGTATTGGTCAGTAGTATGTGTGTATAGTATGCACCAAGCCATGTGGAACATACTGTATTGGTCAGTAGTATCTGTGTATAGTATGCACCAAGCCATGTGGAACATACTGTATTGGTCAGTAGTATCTGTGTATAGTATGTCTGCACCAAGCCATGTGGAACATACTGTATTGGTCAGTAGTATCTGTGTATAGTATGTCTGCACCAAGCCATGTGTAACATACTGTATTGGTCAGTAGTATCTGTGTATAGTATGTCTGCACCAAGCCATGTGAAACATACTGTATTGGTCAGTAGTATCTGTGTATAGTATGTCTGCACCAAGCCATGTGGAACATACTGTATTGGTCAGTAGTATCTGTGTATAGTATGTCTATATTGTGTCCAGCTGTGGGTAGGTCCTGCATACTGAGTGACTCATCTCTAGGCACTACAGTGGTCAGTAGAGGTCTAGGCTGGTCAGTATAGTGGTCACCCATGTACTATACACAGGAGGACAAGGAGAAGTATCTGACCGTACGAAACTGATGCTATACATAAGATCTGTTCCTTATCTGTCTCACCATCTGTAGATGATGTTGGCATAAGGAAATAATAATAATATATTATATGCGACATCCATCTGAGAGGTGCAATATGTGGGGTGCATTCAGATATGTTAATGGTATGTGTACAATAAAAACGTAATTGAATATTTATAGTAATTGTATATTTGAAAATATTTAATAATAATTTAATTGATAAATAATAATTCTTTGTTTGTCATAACAGCTGTGAAGTTAGAGTTATGTCTCACTTACTGTATTTCTACATACTGCATTATTACTCTGTGAACAATTAAATCGAAATGTAGCATTTTGATATTAAGTTTTAAAAACAATTGAAACGATTAAAATAATTATAAGAAACTAAGTTTTGCTCGACGTTGGTGTATGTACCACATGCTATTTGTATGGGCGGAAAGTAATGGGGTAATTTACACCAGTTCAACGCATGTGGTATGACATTGCCATTCTCTCTTCCTCCCCCCAGTACACAGCTATATAATTATACATAGCAACGTGGGAGTAAATATAGAACCTAATGAGAATGTGGTATGGATACACTATTGCACTGTCCTCGACATCATAGACAGTACAATAGGGTCCCTCATACCACATTCTCATTAGGTTCTATCTATAAACAATTCCTACCTCTTGCTCTTTCTTTACACATTAAATTGATGTTATCTTTTTCATATGATCCATTGTAGAATCGCTGCAGTTTCTGTCATTATAATGTCAAGATCAAAATATACTGGAGTAGAAGTGTTTTTTATTCGGCAAAATTGAGGGGTATTGTCCCCACCCCCTCCGCCACTAGCCCTGACCAGCACCCCTCATCCCGGCCCCACTGACCGGACCGACCTTCCCCTCATGAGTATCCTCAGAATCCGGCCCTCTAAACCTCATTAATCCTAAAGCTCAACCCAGTGTTCTATAAAGGTGTTCATATATGTGGTGCCTTTGTCAAATATACATTTCACTATACTACTTACATGTCGCTATAGGGTGAATATAGGAAGCCATTGAAACGCTTACTACATGTTTAGATTCTTTTTTGATATCACTGAGTCATATTTTGATATCATTTCAGTAAATTTTGGGCCGTCTTTGAATGGCTTAATTAAATAGGATTAATCTTAAGAGATTGTCATAAGAGATGTACACGATTCACGAGTCAATTGTCCCTTTTCAGAATCTAAAATTATGGTATAAATGTAATCAGTAAAAGCTGGATAATACGTGTAAACTATCAGAACATTTTTACGAAATAACCGTGAAGTAAAGAACTGTCAGATTTCACGCGTTAATTCTCCCACATAAGAACGCATGACTACCACTACATTCCCACAGATAAATGTATAAATTACAGTGTGTAGTATGAGATCTCTCTCCAACTTCTGAATACATCAGAGTATTACAAAGCTAAAGTGGTTCTCTTATTACTACTCCTCCTTAAAGCTACCCAGGGTCATTACATATGCATTATATTCCCTATGTCTATGTCAGGTGTGAGCTTGTTCCACTATCATATATATGCAGCGACCAACATGCACAATAGCACCTGTTGCACTGTATTTATGATCTAACACTGACAACTCTAGTCCAGGGGGAAAACACCTGTTTGGGTGAGGTTTTCAGAAAATGTACAATTGTCAGCTGTACACATTTAGTTAATTCTGCTAAATTAGGCTGCAATTTAGTCAATACTGGATAAATTCGAGTATATTTGGCATTGCATGGATTCTAGCAATCTGTTTGGTTAGGTATAACTGTACTTTGAACTTCATTTTCGTTTGAAATTTGGGTTATTTGACAGGATTCGTGAAGGTGAATTGTAAGTTTTCTGAAAATCTGACCCATTTACATACGCATTTAGTCTACCATATGGTCATGTCTAATATTCAATATTCATATCACACCACCGTGTGATATGACTATATATGGCTAGTAGTAGATCTAGGCTGGTTGGTGTTAAGGGCAATGAAAGCAGTTAAAGTTGTTGCCTTAGCTTCTCAAGTATGGGTGAACATAGCGTGCTGATGTATACTCTACTACTACAGCCGGCCAGTGGAACCCAGGCTTCAGCTTATACCCCAGGCCCCTGCCTTTCCTTAGCTTATACCCCAGGCCCCAGCCTGTGTTCCAGGACAGAGAATCTCTGCTAATAGTGAGGTATTGTAGCTGTCAGCATGTATAGTGAGTGCTCCTTAGTACAACCTCCCTTGTCTCTCATTATGTGGCTACTATTGGAGCCTGGCTTGCAGGGCTTGATGTATAGCAGTTGATAAATGAACCAGCTGGTCAGCAATAGCCCCATAATTAGCTAACTTCTTAAATCTAACTTCTCAAAATGTACAAGGTGCGATTAGACGGCCTAAAGCAAAGAAATGAAAGATGACGTTAAAGAAAGGTTTAAGAAAACGCTTTTGTCTTTTGTTACAGTTTAACATGTATGACTTGATTCTGCATTAATTGTTGTGTAATTGTTAGTGTAGACATAGAAACACAGCGGTGGCAGGAAGAACTACTGTAGCACAGGCTATCATCTTATTACAATAGGGGAGTTGCATAGCCGCGATTTGTTATCATGATTCGCATGGAATTATGGGAGTAGTGGTACAGTATAAAACCTATAGAAAACACACAATATTTAGCTTGTAATATTTACCAGTGGTCCAATATCAATATCCATGTGTTTTAAATGTTCCTATAACACAGGCCTGCATCTTTCCCATCATGCATTTGGTTTCTATAGATCACATAAGCTATGATATCGTTGAAAACATTCTTGCAATTTTCCATAAAATTGTTGCTAAATATGTGTATGTCAGATTTGAACAGAATCTATCCTAGCATGCACTGTGATAGACATTACAGTGGCACATGCAACTCCCCTATTGTTGATGAAACATTGATGTGCTGATGTTGATGTGGTAATGAAGTAAAATAATTATAGTGATAACATTTTCTAGGGGGCCTCATCTTTGTTTTGTTTCCTTTAAGATTTTTATTCAGCCATACATTATTACGCTATTCTCAGAACAAGCTGATTTAAATTACATTATTAGAAAAGAAAATTGATAATCAAGACATCATACAATAGATTATTATTAGAAAAAGGTTATAGATTTTACAACAAAGTCATAGGAAACAAAATAGAAAAATAAAGGCATTACAATTATACTATCAAAATACAAATTAGAACCCGTGAGATTTGTCCATGCATCAGTTGCCATTTTAGACGCTAAATTGGACAAATATTTGTTAATTGTGAAGGACAAAATCTCAGCCTCCTCCCAGGATATTTCCTCCCAAATCTCTAGACATCCCCTGCAATGGCAGACTGAGAATAATAATGATGCTAGCAAGGTACCTGTAGTCCTTCACACCTGGTAAAAACACACAACCCTGGGAAGATCTCCTATTTGAGATCATGTTAGATGTGGTTCTGTGCTTTAATTTGGTATAATACCTTGGGTGGTACATCACAGAATAAGGCCTTTTAGTTGCGCTGCCTCTGGTGTTTTGATTGCATCAACTCTACAACTCTCATCTCAGTGTAGGAACATACAGGTTAACTAACAAGTTGGTTGGTTGTTATCTAACGAGTTGATTTCAGTCACTTATATTAGAATATTGCACTTGTTGCTTCGCAATTCATGCAATATTCACGGTCCTTCAACCAAATTGTTATTTAACAGATTTATTAAACATGCTTTCAGTCATGAACATATGAACAAATTGAGTCCTACATTTGAATTTTACTGGTAATCTTAATGAAAAAACAGATTGGGTTCCATGACAACTGCACGTAAATCACTAGTGAAATACGCACTATGCGCAAATCACTCTAGATATGTTGTTTTCAGAGCAATTCAGAGCAATATGTGTCTAATAAACTGTAATAAATCTCTTTAGTCTCCCGTTGTGTATTTTTGGAAGATGCGTGAAAAGCTATAAAGCATTGGCAGATTACACAATGACTTTATAACGCCCAGATGCAAGTGCTGTCAAAAGTGACACTTGACCTACATGGATTTCACTTGACCTATTTAGGCAATAAGGGTTGGGGTAGACTAACAAGATTAATAACCTGGGCATGGTAAATGCTCAGGATGTACTTTCCTTCAAATATTTTCCGGCTTCGCCTGAGGATGTTTTGAATCCATGGTGTCAACCATGCCTTGGTCATTACTGTTTTAATGGGTCAGATTTTCAGAAAATGTACAATTGGCAGCAGTACACATTTACAAAGATCTGCTAAATTATGCTGAAATTTGGCCAATACTAGGTAACTTCGAGTATATTTGGTTTTGCATTGATTAATTTCTAGCAATCTGTAAGGCTAGGTTGAACTGTATTTTAAACTTTATTTTTGTTACAATTTGGGTTATTGGAGAAGATTGGCGAAGTTGAATGATACATTTTCTGAAAATCTGACCCTAATGTTCATTTGTCCTACATTATAGTGTATACAAACTGTAATAAATCTCTTTATTCACTTGCACTTTATTAGAGTGTAGGTACACTGTAATAAATCTCAATATCCACATGTACCCAGGCACACCTCCTGCCTGACCCCACCCCATATATCAGTCAGTGTGCATGTCGTCGTGGCAGGTATGCCTCCACACTTAGTGTCAGACCTGTGTGTTCCCACAATTGTACCCGCATGTTGGTCAGGTTATCAGAAAATGTACAATTAGCAGCTCTACACATTTAGTAAATTCTGCTACATTTGGCTGAAGTTTGGTCAATACTAGATAAATCGAGTATATTCAGCATTGCATTGATTCTTGCAATCTGTTTGGTCAGGTTGAACTGTACTTTATTTTTGTCTGAAATTTCAGAGTATTGGTGAAGGTGAATTGTACATTTTCCTGACCCATGATTGTTAAACATATAACCTATAGAGTAGGAGTCAGGTGGAGGGGGAAGGGTCGGGTGGGGAAGTGGATGTCAAGCCCCCATTCAGAAGACAGACTAGTAGATACATACCAGTGATGGTCCTGGGTAAGACATTCTGTCTCTTTTTCTCTGTCTTTCTCTCTCCCTTTTTCTCTATCTCTATTTCCTGGGTATGATCATAAACTGCCTCCCTCTCAGCTCTCCTGCCCTTGTTATATCACTTAATGTGTTGATAAGGGCATGTACAATTTACAGTATAATACATAGAGAGAATGGAACGAGGTGCTGGTAAATGAATATATACTGGACAAGTAATCAAGTCCAATTGATATTCAGTTACTAGTAGCAATTCCATTGACTTTTTATTACATGCCCCTACCATAACAGAATATTGAAATATAATTGTTTTTGATTTTTAATCATTGTAAACTAAAAAAGAAACAATTCAAATCATTATCATGCAACTACGATACATATTTCTATATTGCCCCTTTATTCAAGTAGATATAATGAAATCGCTGACTGTATTATGTAAAGTGACAGAATAATTAGATGAAAAAAAAATTTAAAAAATCATAGATCTTCACTCTTGGAAGTATTGTTAAAGCTGGAGTCTCAGTCAATGTCAATAAAAAGCAAAACATTTTCTACATTTTCTTCCATTCTTTTGCAACTCATCTAAAACTCAGTTGACCAAAATTTTGGAAGATTCTGTTTGTTTCATTTTGCTACAGGGTTTCTAAAACGGCGTCATTTATATTTAGAGGACTCGCCCAAATCCTTTCTGATGAAGATCTCACTTATTATCACTCACCGGTGGCTGTTTTCGCTCAACTGTTTCTACTTCAAAAATTTGTATAAACATATTACATCAGCAGAATATTGATGAATTCAGTCCTGTCAGTCATAGTACATTTGGTAAGATCTTGTTGGTTATAATATCTGAAAATGTAGTGTTAACCCTCATTTACATTTAATAAAAAAAGAGGGAAAACTAGTTAATTATCATTATTTCTCAACTAACAATCAGTACAACCCCCCCCCCCCGACCTCCCATTATACATAGAGCAGGTGCACCCACGAGCCTCATCCCTTATTGCACTAATGTACCACTACCTTAAGCACATGGTCACCATCCCCTGGGTCTAATAACAGCACACTGCACCTACATGTTACATAAATCTTGTTATTCCAATCTGAATCACTGCCCTACGTGCTCCTAATGGTGTCACAGGAGTGTTTACTATAAGTGTAAATCTATAATTCATAACCCACGTCTTATAAAACATTGTTACCACCATTTTATACCTCATGAAGAAGGTGATTCAGTCCAATGACAGTTTAGGAGAAGGGATGCATTGTGATGTGTTCCAGAAAAATGAGTCATAAGTCGCAAAAATTGATATTTTTCAAAGTGTTATTTTCACAGAATATCTTTATTGAAATGTTCTGCATTTTGAAGGGTTTAGCACTTATAGTCATATAAATCCATCTAACAAATTTCAGGACATTGTATAAAATATATCTCCGCATTTTGCAGACCTTTGTATGGAGTATATTTAGTTACTTTACTGGTAATTACCCATCGAGAAACAAATACAAAAAATAAAACTTAAATAGAGACATACTTATTTGGTGTCCTGGTGTTTACTATCATTGGAATCGCCTTGATCTCATCATTTCAAATAGGATAATATCTCAAAATCCATATTTTGCGACTTGTGACTCATTTTCCTAAAACACATCAGAATTAAGAGTGATGTGCAACATCCATTACACCCTGTGACTTGAACACATTATCCCTACAACAGTTAAATCTCGCATAAAGACCATCTTGCTATAGAGACCACCCCTCTGTTAAGACCAGTTTCTCTCAGTCCCGAATTGATGTCCTCTTATAAGATTAGCCCCTCTAAAGAGAGCACCTCGCTATGAGACCAAAAATCATTTAGCCCCAATGGTTGTCTCAATAGACAGGGTCCACTGTACTCCCTTCTGTCCCTACAAAACACAACAACTGAATGACAACTCTCGCTATGTCTGTATGTATCATTGCATCACGATCATGAGCAATAGAGAGAATTGTCTTAGCAAACATTGTAACTACTCCATAAAGGAAGACTAGAACTAATAACAACACTTGCTGTCCGACTCAGCCACTCCTCCAAATGACAGCTGAAGGGATGAATTATGACTGATGTCAATTATTCCTTACATCCAATGACTTGCACATATTATCCCTATACTTACATCTTTCCTTACCAAACACAACAACTGATTGACAACTCTCTCTCTCTGTGCCAAGTTGTATCATTGCATCACAAACAAGAATAATAGAATGAGATGCAGTGTGAGGCACTGCAACCCTTCGCTATTTAATCACAATCCAGTGCTGAATTAACCATGATATATTATTCCTTACGTCCAGTCTATCACTATGCTCTTATCTTTCCTTACAAAAAACACTAACTGAATGACAACTCTGTGTCGCTCACTCAATTTGTATCATTGCATCAGAATCAAGAGAAAGGCAGTGAAGCACTGCTACACTTCAGTATTCCATGGATCCAGTGGCATGCACATGTAACATTGACTGTCAATATATACAGGGGTAATGTGTTTACCTGGGGGTTTGGCGTCCATGCTGGTGGTATAGTCCTAGTACTCCTAGTTATACAGCAGCTAATAGCGGGTATAATACTGCAGGTATCCACCATACACTCCCTACATGGAGTCAGAGTCTGACTGGAGCAATCTGGCGGTACACGCGGGGAGTCAGCGGGCACCGCGCCGCGTTGTCACTGGTGTGGTATGGGACCAGCGCTTATCACTGCAACCTCCCCCTGCATATATACATACACTGCTTCTTATACAGGACGAGCTCTTAGATTAACCCTACCAAGTGGTATAGATAGATGATGTGTATATTGGTGTAAGTGGTAGAGACAAGAGGCACAATTGGCTTTATTGTGAGGGATAGGTTTGTGCAGTGGGAAGGGGAGGGATGATGGCTCGAGGGGGCTGAGATGGTGCCATGTGGATGTGGGGTTGTACGCGCTTGTTTACATGTGGGATAAGATGGGCAGCAGCACCGGGAGGACAAGCTGGAGGAGGAGGAGATACAGGAGGAGGAGGGGCTGTATAGGCTGCTGGTGGAGTAGATGGTGGTGGTGAAGGACGAGGAGGAAGAGAGGGAGGAGGAGACGGAGGAGGGGGAAGAGAAGGAGGAGGAAGAAGGTGGAGGAAGGGAAGGAGGAGGAAGACGAAGATGAGGTGAAGAAAGAGTAGGAAGAGAGGGAGGAGGTGGAGGAGGAAGAGAAGGAGGAGGATGGGAGGAGGAGGAGGTGAAGGAGCAGGTGGAAGAGAAGGTGGAAGAGGAAGAGGTGGAAAAGGTGGAGGAGGAGGACAGGAAGGAGGAGGTTGAAGAGAAGGTGGACGTGGTTGAGGAAGAAGAGCAGGAGGAGGAGGTGGTTGTGGTGAAGGAGGAGGAGGAGGACTACCTTGTTTTAGGGAAGATGGGAAAATGTGTATGACAAAACTAGATACCTAATAAACAGTACAAACTAGTAGAGTTAAACACTATGAATCTAGCTCAGCGTTAACTAACATTCATATAAAAAGGAACTCCAGACCACTGTAGAAATAAGAAGAACGAGTTTGTTCTGAAAATATCTTTAAAGCCTCTGTGTTCGTGTATTTCTCTCAGTGCTGATCCCCTTAAATCATCCAGGCACCTGCGCTAGCCTTAGAGAAACTAGGTCAGGGAATCCCTTTTTAAGGTGAGGGAAATCCCCAGCCTCTCGTTACATTCACCTTATCAGGTGAGGCTGAGGCTGCTTGTGGTCTAGTGTGTAGTGGGCTGTTTATTGCGTGCTTCTACAGGGTGTTAGACATGGCAGTGATCAATGATTCATGGCAGTCCTTATCTCTACAATACGTAATTGCCTGTAGTCATTTGTTAAAGGTTGTGGTGGGGGATATTACTATTGGCCTACTGGAATGATTTATTTACTGGTATTGAGGGTAAGTGACTTACTGGCAGGTTATGATGCACTTAGCTGTGTAAGCTATATTATTTTGGTTTTCTATCAGCTATTGTGTTTCTCTCCACTCACTCTTCTCTCTCCCGTTGTCTTTACCCTAACTCCCCCCTGTCCCTCTCCTCTTTCTCTCCTGGTATTATCAGGTGAGGCTGAGGCTGGTCGTGGTCTAGTGTGTGGCGGGCTGTGTGCCTTGTGCTGTTAGAGCGTGTTAGACATGGCAGTGATCAATGATTCATGGCAGCCCTTATCTATACAATACGTAATTGCCTGTAGTCCTGCCTGTTGCATACAGTGGGTCAGATTTTCAGAAAATGTAGAATTCCGTTTACCAATCCTCTTCAATAACCCCCATTTAAGACCAAAATGAGCTTCAAAATTCAGGTTAACATAACAGAACTGATACTTTAAATCAATGTGATACCAAATATACTCTGATATACCCGGTATTCAGCATTTTTCAGCCAAATCTAGCAGAAGTAACTAAATGTGTAGAGCTGCTAATTGTACATTTTCTGAAAATCTGACCCATGTAGTCAAAGGGTTTTTCACAAGATCTCTTATTGAAATGTTTTGATTTTAGGGCGTTTTGCATTCATAGTCATATGAATCCATGTAACAAATTTCGAGAATTTGTATTTAATATATCCTTGCATTTTAAAGGCCTCCTCTGGAGTATATTTAGTTACTTTACTGGTAATTACAAATCGTGAAATATTGCCAAGTTTGTTTTACAAAAATAAAAAAATATCAAACTTTCAATATAGACACACTTGGGTGTCCTACTGTTAACTATCATTGGAATCACCTTGATCTCATCTTTTCAAATATGGTAATATCTCAAAATCCATATTCTGCGACTCATGACTCATTTTCCTAAACGGATCGCATGTGTTAAAGATAAGGTAATAGTGAGGGATATGACTATTGACCCACTGGATTGATTATTTATTTACTTGCGTGTTGGATGTTGTTACAATCGGGCAGTAAGTGACTTTACTGTGATTCACTAAGCTCTGTCATAATTTACCTGTTTATGGGTCAGATTTTCAGAAAATGTACAATTGACCTTTACCAATCCTCTCAAATAACCCACATTTCAGACAAAAATAAAGTTCAAAATACAGTTCAACCTAACAAAACAGAATGCAAGAATCAATGCAATGCCGAATATACTCGAATTTATCTCGTATAGGTACCTAAAACATAGATTGTCAATCCTTAGGAATATATTAATTGAATTGAATAATACGGGTATCATTTTAACATGTTTCATGAAACTAAATGAGTGTACCACACTCTATCCCATATTAAATCAATTTTAAATTCGGTCTAGTCGTTCAACCACTGTCTATTAAATTAAAATCACCGGACAGTTGTGTTAATTCCACATACAGGACCTTGACCTCTCACTCCAGCCATAACCAGACGAATTAGTGGACAACTGGGACCGCGGGACAATTACAATGCAACAAATGGTGGAGAGGAATCCCCGCTGCAAGTGTATATATGAATATTTAGTGCAGACAATCATAAAGTCCATGAATGTTAGATCGGAACGACTCTCAGGTGGTCTCGTGTGTTTGTCCTCTTGTAATAGTTTTTTCCAACTGCTAAACATGCAAAGTTGAAATGAAAGTGTGGTAGTATTTGTGTGTGGTACTGGTGGAGAAGAGGTTGTGCCTCATGAGCCCACATAGGCCTATATGATACAGATGCGCAGATGGTAAACGCTGACAGAAACCTTCCCGAAAGCAACCACTGAGTTATATGGGTCAGATTTTTAGAAAATGTACAATCAGCAGCTCTACACATTTAGTAAATTCTGCTACATTAGGTTGAAATATGATGAATACCGGGTATATTGAGGTATATTTAGTATCGTGTTGATTTCAAGTATCTGTTGTGTTATGTTAAACCGCCTTTTGAAGCTCATTTCTGTCTTAAATGGGAGTTATTTGAGAGCATTGGTGAAGGT
The DNA here is from genome assembly GCA_942159475.1 of Sthenelais limicola. NCBI lineage: Eukaryota > Metazoa > Annelida > Polychaeta > Phyllodocida > Sigalionidae > Sthenelais > Sthenelais limicola. Next base: position 110,866,442 of record OW804100.1, on the reverse strand, counting down.
GAATTCTACATTTTCTAACAATCTGACCCATATAGCTGTTAACAGTTCAGATCGTTGAGTCGGGTGTCATAATGTAGCAGACATGTTGTAATGTGAATCGGAATTCAAGATGGCTGATATTCAAATCCTCTATTGCAGCTATAACACTGTGTTCCTGCCCGTGGTCTAAAGGCCTAAAGCTGGGGAGGTGAGAGTGAGGGTAGGATGTGTAGAAAATGTATAATTGTCAAATCTACCAATTTGGTAACTTCTGCTAAATGAGACTGTTATATGATAAATGCTATATATATCTGAGTAATTTTGGCATCGTGATGATTACAACTATGTCTTCCTTCGTGTTAAACTGCATTTTGAGCGTAATTTTTCTCTTAGATTGGATTATTTGAGAGGATTGGTCAATTGTACATTTTCACAAGATCTGACCTGTATACCCATGAGCCTACAGAAGGATGGTTCTGGTGCGTGGCCGTGAGGACAGATGGAACCATACATCAGCTCCCCCTGTAGGAATGTTAAAGCAGCAATCACAGCCAGTTTTCTATTTTGTGATACAATCGTTCTTGACCCATCTAAACATCACTAAGAATGTAATATTAATTAATTTGGGATTTCATCATTGGAATAACATAGTGTTATCTTCCAAATTATTAATTTTTGTGACCAACTGGAATCCAACTTTTTTCAGTTGAGCTTAAACTTTATGAATCTGCAATGAAGTTGAAAACATTTGTACAACACCTCCAGCATATGAAGAGGCTAAGTACTCTATTGCCATAATAGATCAGCAAAAAACTGAATCATGAAAATGTTTTCAGAAAAAAACATGTAATTGAATGGGGGATTTGCATATCCGCCATTTTGAATCTAGATTCGCATTGAATTATGGGACTAATGGTACAGTCTAAAATCTATAGAAAACATGATTTGTTCAGCATGGACTATTTATCAATACTCCAATATCAGTATCCGTGTGTTATACACGTTTCCATAACACAAGCCTCCATCTTTCCCATAATGCATATGGTTTTCATAGATGATTTATACAAGCTATGATATTGGTGAAAACATTCTTGCAATTTTCGATAAGATATTGCCAAATATTTGTATGTCCGATTTCATCAAAATCCATCCCAGCATGCACTGCAGTATACATGCGCAGTGACACATGCAAATCCCTAATGGGGTCTATCCACTGCTGCGTATAGGCCCTAAATATGGCTTGAGTATGGGAAGAGTATAGCCGTGCATATAGCTGGCGGCTCACACTCCCGACCCCATACTCACTAGTGGATATACCCTTGCGTATGACCGCGCGTTGCTCGAAAGCATGCACACATGCGCATGGGGTAGGCGGCCCGTACTCAGCTCATACGCTCCATACTCAGCAATATCAAAACTTTTTGATATTTGGGCGCGTATACTCACGGCCGCAGCGAGCGTATGGTGACGTCAGCGGTGATTAGCCAATCAGAAGCCAGCTTATCTCCACACTCATACACACAACCAAGAGTATAGCCGCGGCAGTGGATATGAAAAAAACGGGTGCGGTGACTCAAGGAGAATAATCTCTTTGTGAAGATTATATACACAAAGGCAAGCATATATATGCAAGGTTCGGCGGCCAGCCTCCCTGCTCACCATACGCAGTGCCATACTCACGGCCATACGCAGCAGTGGATAGACCCTATTATCGAGACAAACTCAAACAATTTGATATATTTTTTTTTCATTTTCTTCATTCCAGTATTCCAGTATTCCATTGTGCAACACTTGGGACCATGATGAAGCACTTTAGATCAATTCGAAAACAAATCATCAAAAATGCAAAAGTTGGTAGATTTAGCTGGGAATGCATCTTTAAGGCGGTATGGGAATGTGAAGGAAGTGTGGGAATCAGTTTAACCCACCGGGAACCCGAAGGCTATCAATTCACATTGTGCTGATCTTATTAATGATGATAAATAGCGCTGCACATTGATACACTAATGTAGGCATTGGCCTGCCTCCCTGCAGATGCACTGGATATGTGGAGGCAGTCCCTGGGAGAGAACCAAGGACAGAACGTGCAGACCGACATGCATACCACATGATGTATAGTTTATAACTGGGTCAAGAAGAGATGGAGGAATGGTAACATGTCTCAAAGCATTGACTTCCATTCATCAGCGTGTTGAGACCCACATATAAACTGTACAGAATTTGGTATTTATTACATACTGAATTGCTGATATATTCAGTAAGGTTACACCCCGTACAGCCTCTATGGAATAAATTACTAGTAGAGAGCTAGAAGAGTAATGTGTAAGAAATATGTGTATAATACAGCTCACGTTTTGGTGCCAACATCGTGGGGAATTTATTAAAAAGAAAAATGTTCAGATGATAATGTATTATCTAAGAGTCGGTGGAAGGTAAAGAAAAACAGAAAAGCAGAAAAAAAACTAAAAAAAACATAGGGACGCAATACGAATGTCAGTTTGAATTGTAAGAGCCTCGTTGGCAGGATATATTGAATAAAACCTTTTAAAAACAAAAAAAATAATCATGTATTCCGTGCCGTAATATTAAAATGTAAAAATGTCAGAAAGCGTTCGGAGCTAGCAACCCAGGGTGTAGTCTGCTGATAGCGCAACGTCTCAAACCAACCACATTGTGTGCTTGGGTCATATGTGGGTCCATTACAAGTGTAATTGCACACATGTTCGATTATGAGAAGCTGAACAGTAAAGTAGTCATGCATCATGTATGTCATGAACAAATAGAATCAAAGTCGCCGTGAACAGTCAGAACAGTATCACACTTGATTAATTGATAAACATTGTAAATAAGTAAAACTTTAAAAAGTTATCAACAGGGTTTAGAACACCACATCTACAAGCACTTTCTGAGGATGGCATTCTGAGGTAAAGGCAGTTGATTCATATAGTCTGCTGATCTCATTGATTATGATAAATAGCCCTGCTAATTGCTACACCAATGCAGTGAATATATTAGATATATTGAGGCTGTTTCTGAGGGGCAACCAAGGGTAGAGGAGTCAACATGTAAAGAAACCATTTTTGATCTTGAATTGATGCAATTTTACCATTTCAGCATGGTAGTTGTGAGATAAAAATTTTAAAAAATCTTGTGATTGTTCTAATTTAGCATATCAGAGACATTTGCAGTGTAAATACAAACTACTCTTGATGAGTTGTGGCCCCGGGCGAAAACAAATTTTGTCGATAAAAGACACAAGATTAGTACTGCCACCCAAGCCTCTGGTCTTATGAACCATATATTTCAGAACCCCATTTAACTCACTGGTCTGACTTAATTTGATCTTTGCCTCTCTACTTCTTTCACCAAAGGAATGACAGGAATAACTAAATGTGTGAGGATATTTATGAAACTTAAAAATGAGATGACTCAAAAATGAAACAAATATAAAAATGAAGTGTGCTTTTTGACTCAACATCACAATGTCTAGTTTCAGTGTTAGCCAAAGGCGACTCAATGGTTCATAAAAGTATATCTTACATCTGCAATCTATTTCTATAAAATGCCAATGCAGGACTGTCTAGCTCTGCATGCTTCTCTGAACGATACATACATTAACCAGCACCTTCTGTAGAGCACACTATAGAGTGAGCAGGTGAATAATAAGTTGTCTGAGCCCCTCCGAGCAATATATAATGTATAGTGGGTGTATATATGCAGGAGCAGGATCACCATTGTCTCTCCCCCACCACATACATGTTGACATGTACCAGTGAAGGGGAAGGCATACGGCTCCTCATTACTCCTATGTATTTGCATGGAAGGCACGAGGCCATCCCTATAATTAAAGTGCTGAGCCTTTGGAATAAAAGATGTATCTATTTCTTTTGCAACACTGCTGTCTGTCATGATCAGGTTTGGGGTTATAGTTAAAAGGAAGCTATAGCTATAGAACATGGATATTATTAATACTTGTATAAAAGTGTAGTGTTCTTCTTACATAACCCAGGTTCGGACTTAGCAAAGAACAACCATAACTCGAATTTCGTAAGCACAATCAATGTTAGGTTTATTCTCTCAACCCTCCGCCGGCCTCTTGCCTGAAACTAGCATCAGAGGGCTCCTAGGTAATTCAGCTACCTAAGAGTTCATGGTGTTTAATGAAAACATACAGCATACATACACAAAGATATCATGAAATAGTACATGTTGAGGGATGAAGAATGCATCACAGACACGTATACACATATTGACACATTATGGTAAATAGTATTGAACTCCATACCTAAGTCTTGATAGGTAATAGTTACATTGATCATGTAGATTGATCAGATATAAAAGCAATGGCTTTAGGAGTACAGCAAACGGTAGGGACCTCTGTTGTTATTCAGTGGAATTAATCAACAGCTCCAATGTATGAAATACAATGACACCTAGAGTATTAAATATCACTACAAAAGTATTAATGATATTCATTTTACTTTCACGTTGCAAAACATATTCATAATATCAGTCATAAATGTTTATGAATGTTTTATACTTTTTTGCCTTGGAATATTTTGTTTGTTGCCAAGTTTGTTATACATTGGACAAAAATCACCCAGGGAAATTGTCAACCCCTATATAAATAAAATCTTAAAAAATGTTGATTAGGGACTGTAGATAATTAACCATGGGGGGGGGGGGGGAGAGAATTAGTCAACAATTCTTGTGTAAAATTGTATGAGCCCCCTATACATCATTGTAGTTCTGAGTCTGTGCAACTAAATGGCCATCCCACCTTTAGTGCAAACAATCCCCTCCCCCACCCCAGTTGTTAAAAATGAACATTCCCTTAGAAATAATCAACAAAATGTGACAATCTATGGATAAATCAATGAGCAGGGGGCACCCCCATCATCCACACACCATTACACTACCATGGCACGACCGCCATGTTTGATTTGCCTGCCGGGAAACAATACAACATTTATTCTGCCTTGTTTGGCGATGTTCAGTTTTTCCCTGTTGATGGGAGTTCGGCGTGTTAGAGTTAGTTCATCATAGTCAATAGGCAGCATGGGCAAACAGAGCTTGTAACTGTTTAATACAATGGCTTCCAATTGTGTTTGTTTAGTTTCACTGATGATTGTTTTAATAAGGGATTTGTATAGCCGCCATTTTTAATCTAGATTTGCATGGAATTATGGGACTAATGGTACAGTATAAACTCTATAGAAAACATGTCATGTTCAGCATGGACTATTTAACAATGCTCTAATGTCAATATCCGTGTGTTATACATCTTTCCATCACACAAGACTTCATCTTTCCCATCATGCATTTGGTTTTCTATTCATGAAAACATTCTTGCAATTTTCGATAAAAATGTTCTCAAATACTTGTATGTCAGATTTCATCAAAATTCATCCCATAATGCACTGGACCAGACATGCGCAGTGGCACATGCAAGTCCCCTATTGGATTGAAATTGGACCAGGCAGGGTGATAGAGCATGCCCCTTTGTTTTATTGTAAGAACTGATAAATCCAATAACAATATGTGATTAATTTGATGCAGGAAAATAGTTGTAAGTCATCAATGAAATACCAATTGTACATTTTCTGAATAGCTGACCCAAATACAGCGAGTATAGGTGGAATTGAATGTGAAGATCAACAATACAAATAAAGTCCTGAATAAAGCGACCAGTATATATGTAGTTGCTCCTCAATGATGGGAATCACACACTAGTATCGTTTCTCCATAATCAATGTGGTACTGGAGGAGGGTGGGACAGGGCTTGTAGGCACACAATAAACATGCGTCCAATTATCTTTTTGTGTGTTTCTGCTCCTTGTCTTAATAGGGGATTTGCATAGCCGCCATCTTGAATCGCCAGGATTTGTGGGAGTTGTATGTCCGTGGAGAAGCTATAGAAAATATATTATGTTCGGCATGCAACATTTAACAATGATTTCTCGTCAATGTGTTACATGATTCCATAAAATAAAGTCTGTATCTTGGAGTGTTCCCGTTCAGAGGATTAGCATTGTAGCAGCCAAGATGGCAGGATCGAGGTAAATAAAGATGTTGTAAAAACAAAACAATAAATAAAAAAGACTGTATCCATCATGCATTTGATTTTTATAGATCATTCACAGCAGCTATAATATTGTTGAAAACATTCTTGCATGTTTCAATAAACATTTTGCTAAATATTTGTATGTCAGATTTGAACTGCATCCATCTTGTACTGTAAAGGGTGGTCTCCACTACTGCGGTAAGCTCTGCGGTAAGCCTTGCGATGGTTTGTGCTGGTTCTGTAGGTGGAGAGGAATGACGAGGTCCTGCCTATATGGTTCTCTGGCCATGTAGGCAGGACCTCACCACTTATTACCAACACAGCACCATCGCAAGGCTTACCGCATAGATTACTGCAGCCAGTGGAGACCAGCCTTAAGGGACATGTACAGTGGCACATGTAACATGTAGTGGCACATGTGAATCCCCCTATTGTATTGATGTAACATGTAATGACACATGTAAATCCCCCTATTGTATTGATGTAACATGTAGTGGCACATGTGAATCGCGCTATTGTATTGTGTGTTTCTGCTCCTTGCTTTAATTAGACTGGAACCAGACCGGGCAAGGTCCATTAGTTTTATTCTATCGAAATCAAAACCTCGACTCGTTATCTTCATACGTTAGAGCTGCATTCTCAACCTTTACGATTCAGCCTTGCGATACATTCCAGTACAGTCCATTTCTCAAATATGGGTCAGATTTTCAGAAAATGTACATTTAGCAGCTCTACACATTCAGGAAATTCTGCAAAACTTGATAAATGAAGAATACCGGGTATATCTGAGTATATTTGGTATCGCATTGATTTATAGTATTAGTTTGGTTATGTTTAACTGTATTTTGAAGCTCACTTTTGTCTTAAATGTGAGTTATTTGAGAGAATTGGTGAAGGCGAATTGTACATTTTCTGAACATCTGACCCATATGTAATTCTTTATGTGTTTCTCTCCAAGGGAATAACGTTATGTTACTATGTCCACGGAAGTTATCTGTCCCATTTACAGTCTACATTTTAAAAAGACTCGATTAAACTGTACTACTGAGCTTAAACAAACTACATGTACTATTTCTATTTATTTTGTTCAAAGTTCTTTATCAATATGAAGGGAGGATGTGTGTTGAGACTCATTCTAAACGAATGTTTTTCTAGGGCTCTGGATCAAGCTTATATAATTACATATGTAGGGTGCCATTTCCTTCAAGTTTACATTTATACAATAGGATTCATAGAGGTGCTATACGGATTGCCTATCAAATTATTCTATGCAAATATATGTCGCTAAGACTTTTGATTGATAATAAATTTGATTCATCATTTGATGAATAATGGGTAGTGAAGTATGAGGTCATATTGAAAAAAATGTCTAGAATTAATTTCCTTTCCTGCTTGGTATGACATTAGGTCTTCTGCAAATGAAATAGCTCATGTAGCCATTTACATAGGGCTCGACACTTCCAGCCTTACTTACCCTTACCCCATCTGGTGTTAAACATAGTAACTACAGGATAAACTGCACCAAACCTACTGTAATCACACATGTACATGTGTATATATGTGTACGACTCATAGCAGCAACAGTGATGGGATGATGTAGATATATATGTGGTGCGTTTTAAATGAGTAACAAGTCGCAAAATGGATATTTTTCGAAGTCATTATTTCCAAGATCCCTTTATTTGAATGGTTTAATATTTAAAGGATCTAGAGCCTTAAGTAGTATGGATATATGTACCAAATCTCAAGACAGTATATCAAATATTTTCTGCCTATCAGGCCATCCTATGGTGTACATTTAAATACTAATAATACAGTCATACCAAACTGAATGAACATTTAAAATTAAAGCTGCATTCACGGCGATTACGAAAAACAAAATCTTACCACATTTACTCATAATATGACTCATGAGTTTCATTAATATTCAGGTGTTGCTATATGTTAATACAAGAGTTACTCATATTATGACTTATAGGACTGGATTTATCAATATTCTGCTGCTGGTATACGTTTATACAAGAGTTACTCATATCATGACTTATAGGCCTGAATTTATCAATATTCTGCTGCTGTTATACGTTCATACAAGAGTTACTCATATTATGACTTATAGGCCTGAATTTATCAATATTCTGCTGCTGTTATATGTTTATACAAGAGTTACCCATATTATGACTTATAGGACCGGATTTATCAATATTCTGCTGCTGTTATATGTTTATACAAGAGTTACTCATATTATGACTTATAGGACTGAATTTATCAATATTCTGCTGCTGTTATATGTTTATACAAGAGTTACTCATATTATGACTGATAGGACTGGATTTATCAATATTCTGCTGCTGGTATATGTTTATACAAGAGTTACTCATATTATGACTTATAGGACTGGATTTATCAATATTCTGCTGCTGTTATATGTTTATACAAGAGTTACTCATATTATGACTTATAGGACTGGGTTTATCAATATTCTGCTGCTGTTATATGTTTATACAAGAGTTACTCATATCATGACTTATAGGACTGGATTCATCAATATTCTGCTGTTATACCTTCATACAAGAGTTACTCATATTATGACTGATAGGACTGGATTTATCAATATTCTGCTGCTGCTATATGTTTATACAAGAGTTAGTCATATTATGACCTATAAGAGTAGATATACGATATCCTGCTGCTGTTGCGTCCCAGAGTTGTCATCTGTACGATATATGTAATATTGCAGACTTTTCCTCTTTTTTTTCCCATATTACGCATAGCCAAAATATATTACTATGACACCTTTTCCTATTACAAAACAAATAGATTCATTGCACCGACTATTTCTTCATTACAGAGATCTTTTCACCCATTACAAAGAGTCTTTTTACTATGACGACTCCCCTATTACCCATGACCTGTGTCATCTGCTGCTATTGCACATCGCACAAATCCCATGACAGTGATCGGATCTCATGACACTGATCGTATTTGTTCTTTTTGCTCCTTTCCTTTCTGTCATGGATAGACTAGCGTACCTTGATTATTTATTATTTTTGATACATATCAATATATGTGTAGAAATGAAATTTATCAACTCACAGCCATTAATTTAAAGGCAGTACTTTTAAAACAATTCCTAAAATAATGTTTCTTAAAAATAAAAGAAATGCATCATCTAATAACCAACTTCACTTTGGTCTGATTTCTGGTCTATGAGAATAGCCTAAGGGACTTAGTGCTAGTCTACTAGCTAATAGTCAAACACCACATAGTAGTATATACAAATGAAGGAGTCCCTCAGGCATTTGACATGTCTGTCTTTCTGTCAAAAAGGAATCCATGATAGTACCTCTTCGAATATTAGGATCTCCATAAGTCATGTTGATTATGTGTTGGAATATCTTAGAAAATGAAATGATATTTGAAAAAGAAAAATGTTGGATGTATGGGATATTTACTATGACACATTTTTATCCTGACAGTTTGGGGACAAAACAGCTGCTGTTAAATGTTAATTAACAAATTCGAATTGGCCAATAGAAAAGGGCGCCCATGAGCGATAATAAGTGAAGTCACTACAGGAAAGGATTTAGGTGAGTCCACCAAATAGGAATGAGGACGTTTATAAGGGCCTGTAGCAAACACAACTGGACAAAACACTCTGAAATATTTGTCAAATGACTTATAGATGGTTTGGAAAATAATGGAACAAAAAGTAGAACATCTTCCGTTGTTGAACAATCTTAGCTGAGTGTGCAGCTTTTAACTGAACTTAAGTTTGTTTGAAATCATGTATCGCGTATAACTTTTCTAATTGATTCGTAATGATATGTTGTTAAAATAAAAATGTATACCTTTGTAGGAGATGAGACCTACCACATTGTGGAAATCTTCCTAATAAAAATGTTTTAAAAAAAAACAAAAAAAACCGAACTAAATCCATAAGAGCTATCTGGGAAACCAGATACCATGAAATTGCAATACAAACAACAAATGTACAATAGTTATTTTCATTGAATCTTGTTCCCAAGGCATGACCGTGTGAAACAAAATTGCAAAGTAAACGTAATGCATACTAGCATATGTCCCTGCATGAAACTACCGCTTGCATTAATAAGCAAACTGTGACACTTTTAAACATTGAATCTGAAAGCCTATGCATTGCTTAGTGGGTCAGATCTTCAGAAAATTGGCCTTCACTAATCCACTAAAATAACCCACATTTAAGACAAACATGAGCTTCAAAACACAGTTTAACTGAACTAATTCCTTAAGAGCTCCCTGGGAAACCAGATACCATGACATTTCCATACAAACAACAAATGAAGGTATTACAGTTATTTTCATTGAACCCTGTTGCTCAAGCATCAACATGTGAACCAGACTTGGATAATAAATGTATAGCAAACTTGCACACATTGATGGTCATATGTCACTGCATGAATATACTGCTTGCACTAAGCAAACTGTGACACTTTTAACATTAAATCTGAAAGGCTATGCATAGCTAAGTACTGGTGCTCATGCATTTCACTTCCTTCACTAATGGAGGGTTGGCCTTATTTCCATAACATGATATCAGACTGCATCCAATTATATTGTCTGCATGCATTAATAGGGAGAATAAAGGCAATACTAATTGACATTCTTAGCGGGCTTGGGGCGATGGACGCTCAGTCTCACAGGACTATGGGTGCATTTGCACTTTACATGATGAGAGATACTGGGACAGGTATTTTCTATATTCAGTCCTACAAAAAGTTACTGAATGTGTGTTTAGTCTTGACTGTGTCCACCCATTGGATAAGATGGAATGCAACAAGTGTATCAGATACAAGGAGTATATATATATATGTATGTATCATCGTGAATAAAGATTGTGTTGTAATAGATTAATAATTCTAAGATCATCCCGAAGGTGAATACATCATCAAATACAAAATTGTGGAACTAACAATCATAACAGGGACACCCTGGAAGACCTGGAAATGCAAATCCGGATTGTCCAATGTTTAGACTTGATGTAACATGAATCTGCAAATAATACTATTAGACACACACATCATGAGTAGCAAAGCCACAGGCAATGATGCACACATTTTCACTCCTTGTGTCTGATTATTACACTATTGCATAACAGCTATGAATCTTATCCCATATTCATATTTGAAACTAACTTGTACTATTAAAAGGTCACTAAACGGGTTCATGGTCACTTGTAGGACAATACACCTCATGGATCTATAAGGACAACACCCAAGTCCCAATTGGTTTACTACCAATATAATATTCCAAACTTATAGTCATGCACAGGCGCATATTAAGAAGAGTTATCTTGAGCACTGAGTGTGCAGTGTGACGTCACAAAGTTGTGCCTGAAATGTACACAATACAACTTCTGAGTGTGTACTATGTAAATTGCAGGTTTGTTTCAAGATTTAGCCACATAGTGATGTATGATAACAGTGGCGCCCTGAAAGGGGTGTTAAACAATGGAACAACTTTCCCCTCATCTAAATGGGTAAGACTCACTAACGGTTAGGTTTCATTAAGTATCACTGGGGCTTTTACATTGGAATAATAGCGAAAAAGTTGATTTTATCATAATATTTGGTGGTTTAGTGACTCTTGCCTCTGTGGCTCACATTACATGTTGTTTGCAAAGCACACATCTGCAGATCTGCAGGTAGCAGAAGTCGTAAGAAGCTAGGTTATGGTATAATGGTCAATGGTCAATGTGAGGTGAGACAGGCAAGCCTATAGCACACATGTGAAGTCTTATAGAAAAATGAGTCACAAGTCGCTAAATTGATATTTGCCAAACTGTTTTATTCACAAGATATCGTTGTCAGAATGTTCATTTTCATTTTTGTTTTTATTTTTTGGGTGCTTAAAGCTGTTTGTAGCATGAATAGATTTACTTAATTTCATGTCAGTGCATTAAGTATTTCCATGCAGATCTTATTTCATTCTATAGAGTATTATTTAATTACTTAACAAATACATTTCCACGTAGAAAAAAAGCAAGCATTTTTCAAAAATAGAAATATCAAACTTTTAATATAGAAATACTTATTACATATCCCACTGTTTACTATCATTGGAATCGGCTTGATCTCATTTAATCAAATATGATGGGATCTTAAAATCATTTTTAAATCTGATTTTTAGAGGGTTTAACACTTATAGTCATATAAATCCATGTAAGAAATCTCGGGACATTGTATTAAATATATCCCTGCGGTTTGAAGACGTTTATATTGAGTAAATTTAGTTACTTTACTGGTAATTACCCATCTAGAAACATTACTAATTCATTTTTTTTAATAAAGTGTGTCCTAGTGTTTACTATCATTGAAATCCTCTTTTCAAATATGGTGATATCTCAAACTCCATATTTTGCGACTTATGACTCATTTTTCTAAAACACATCACATATAATGGTCAATGTGGGGTGAGACAAGCACACATTAGCATGCAGCAGGCGAGCATGCTGGGGTGCAATGTATCAGAATGCACACATTAGCATGCAGCAGGCGAGCATGCTGGGGTGCAATGTATCAGAATGCACACATTAGCATGCAGCAGGCGAGCATGCTGGGGTGCAATGTATCAGAATGCACACATTAGCATGCAGCAGGCAAGCATGCTGGGGTGCAATGTATCAGAATGCACACATTAGCATGCAGCAGGCGAGCATGCTGGGGTGCAATGTATCAGAATGCACACATTAGCATGCAGCAGGCGAGCATGCTGGGGTGCAATGTATCAGAATGCACACATTAGCATGCAGCAGGCGAGCATGCTGGGGTGCAATGTATCAGAATGCACACATTAGCATGCAGCAGACAAGCATGCTGGGGTGCAATGTATCAGAATGCACACATTAGCATGCAGCAGGCGAGCATGCTGGGGTGCAATGTATCAGAATGCACACATTAGCATGCAGCAGGCGAGCATGCTGGGGTGCAATGTATCAGAATGCACACATTAGCATGCAGCAGACAAGCATGCTGGGGTGCAATGTATCAGAATGCACACATTAGCATGCAGCAGGCGAGCATGCTGGGGTGCAATGTATCAGAATGCACACATTAGCATGCAGCAGACAAGCATGCTGGGGTGCAATGTATCAGAATGCACACATTAGCATGCAGCAGACAAGCATGCTGGGGTGCAATGTATCAGAATGCCAGTGTTTATGGGGAGACAAAGCTGTCTGTATGCCAGACAGCAGTCCATCAATACACCCACTCCCACATCATGTGTTAACATTGTACATAGGGCAGTCTACCAGTAGAAAAAATAGAGGATTTGCATAGCCGCCATTTTGAATCTTGATTCGCATGGAATTATGGGACTAATACTACAGTATCAATCAATAAAAAAAATACCATGTTTAGCATGGACTATTTATCAGTGCTCTAATGTCAATATCCTTGTGTTATACATGTTTCCATGACTTATTTCGCATTTGGTGTTCATAGATCATTTATACAAGCTCTGATATTGGTGAAATTAATTCTTGCAAACTATTTGTATCTCAGATTTCAACAGAATCCATCTCAGCATTTGCTGCAGTAGACATGCGCAGTGGCACATGCAAATCCTCTATTAATGGTGGCTAATTGTTGCTATGCTTTATTATGTGAGAAATGGATTTTTCCATCATTAGAGAATGTCGTTTGTTATAAACAGTGACAATGTTTAACCTACAATTGGTTGGGTCATGTTATTAGCTCAATCAATATGACTCTTGTCCTTTAGAAGAAATTGGAGCTCACTAAACAGCATGGTTTGTGTTATATTGTATTATAACAACACTTTAATTACTAGTGTGATAATATATCCTTACTGATAATTGAAGATGAACTGTAAATCCTATTTATTATGATATTGAAACATATGCTTATACTATAGAGAGTCTAATTTAAATAACACTGAATGTACAGTAATATAATCATAACTGATCACTCTGGATGTGAGGCGGAAAAACATTTGATGATAAGTATATATATGTTGAATGTCTGGGTGACATTTGATGTCTGAAATCATGTCAGAACAAATTAAAACGGATTATGTTAATAAATTAAGCAAACGTAGTAAAATTACTCAAATATGATTTATTATTTTTATCTCCAAACAGCCATAGCATGAAAAATAGGCTGGTGACTGGCTATATTTTTTTTCACTCAATAATCATTATTTCATGTCAAGTATCATTGGTTAAAATTTTAGAGAAATTCATCAGTAATCAAAATCACTACTGACTCACCTTAAGTGAACTCAAACAATGTTTACATTTCGGAAATCTAAAATTAATGTTTTATGATTGATTTCTTTTAACATCTGAAAAAATTTTGCATTTTGGGGTGTAATTACATAGCTAAATACACCCTTTAATACCCCTAGAATGCAGACCATGCGGACTGTAGCAGAGAGCGCTTTTGATGCACTTTCACTAAGTCAGTTCATTCAGACTAACATCTCGATCAATTACAAACCTCTATCATGCCATTAGGTATAACCAACTGTACACTTTCCTATTATAGCATTAATACCCAAGGTTTTGGGTGGTTTGGGTGGCCTGTTGCCTGGTGGACAATTCGAGGGGCGTTAGCCTCGAGAATTTCCACCAGGCAACAGACCACTTAGACCATCCAAAACCTCGGGTATTAGTGCTTTTAGACCCGGTTTGGTCAGATTTGACTGTTATTTACCACTTACTGACTTTTATTTACCAGTTCTTTTGATGTCTATAACCCCCATTCCTTACCAGAAGTTGCCGGGAGTGATTGCTATGGTCCCATAATTCCATGTGAATCAAGATTCAAAATGGCGGCTATGCAAATCCCCTATTATGTGACATGACTCATTGTTTGGTATAACAACACAAAAGTCTTTTAAAAAAGATATATACGTTGTACAATGGAGCTCTTCCATAATTACTAATCTCTTTATGTTGATTGATTGCAATCTGAATGTGTTTTGTTCCTCTGAAACAGACCATATGTCCTGGGCCTTACTGCATTTCTCTAACTCACAAACTATAGGGGACTTTAATGTTCACTGTTGTGCCCACATCTAAGGATGTCATTGTGTAAATATTTCTTTAAGGCATTATTACATACTTTGTTTCATGGAACCTTCTGACTGCCGTTTGTTGAGCAAAACGCATACAGTGAAAACGAAAAAGGAAGATGAATTGTCCTGGAAAATGTAAAGTGTAGAGGGAACATCCCAGTTTGTATCATTATTTGATTACTGAATAAAAGTTGTTATACATATATAAGATATATGAATGCATTAAAACTATTTTTCTGTCATTATTCCAATTGCCAGAAAATAAGGTTATGCTTAGGCTTAGACACTGTATTGCATTATTCTACAAGAATTTAGTCCCCGTTGGTTGGTCTGAGCTGGCCCGTTATAGACGCATAGAGGGCCAGTGGTCACTACCGGTCCCGCTGGCCCTCTATGCCTAGAGAACTTCCGGTAAACAGCCCAACCAACGGGGACTAAAGCCATTAGAGCCTTCGTTTATTGTCCTCGCTGGCCCTCTATGCCTTCGGAAACCTGTCAGGCATAGAGGGCCAGCTCGGACAATAAACTCAGGCTCTAATTGCCCAAGGGAGCATAAGTAGTCCACGGCAGCGATCTTTTTAGTCGGACTACTGTAGCAGTTTCATGACGTCATGTGGACATGTCACGCACAACTCGCATAGCCCCACCATTGCGAAGATAAATAATCTCTGTTTGTTCATTGATCATATAGTTTTACGAATTCTAACTTACATATATCCATCTTTAGAGGCAAACTTTTTTCAACTATAGCCTCCATAATCGCCAAACCTTAACTGGAGCGATATATAGAGTGATTATTTATCGCCCCAATGCTAACTCTATGGGGATTATTCACTTCTGGTCCACACATCAGTGTGACTAATTTTCATTTATTCACACCCGCCGCCATGACACTTACACGCCCTATACTATCAAATGAATACAGATAAAATATTTTAAAATTCCCCCATTGCCTGTGCTAGTGTTTTTATGCAGTAATACAGGAGTCAGTGTGAGGGACTCAGTGCAGAATAAAACACGAGCAGTTCTCATACATCATTGCCTAGGAGACGTCCCCAGGGGCATGTTGCGTAATATATCCTTACTGCAATTTCTCCCTGATTGTCCTTGCTTAGGTGGGACATTCCTGATTGTCCATTCCTGATTGTCCTTGCTTAGGTGGGACATTCCTGATTGTCCATTCCTGATTGTCCTTGCTTAGGTGGGACATTCCTGATTGTCCTTGCTAAGGTGGGACATTCCTGATTGTTCTTGCTTAGGTGGGACATTCCTGACTGTTCTTGCTTAGGTGGGACATTCCTGACTGTTCTTGCTTAGGTGGGACATTCCTGACTGTCCTTGCTTAGGTGGGACATTCCTGACTGTTCTTGCTTAGGTGGGACATTCCTGACTGTTCTTGCTTAGGTGGGGCATTCCTGACTGTTCTTGCTTAGGTGGGACATTCCTGATTGTCCTTGCTTAGGTGGGGCATTCCTGACTGTTCTTGCTTAGGTGGGACATTCCTGACTGTTCTTGCTTAGGTGGGACATTCCTGACTGTTCTTGCTTAGGTGGGACATTCCTGACTGTTCTTGCTTAGGTGGGACATTCCTGATTGTCCTTGCTTAGGTGGGACATTCCTGACTGTTCTTGCTTAGGTGGGACATTCCTGATTGTGCTTGCTTAGGTGGGACATTCCTGATTGTCCTTGCTTAGGTGGGACATTCCTGATTGTCCTTGCTTAGGTGGGACATTCCTGACTGTTCTTGCTTAGGTGGGGCATTCCTGACTGTTCTTGCTTAGGTGGGGCATTCCTGACTGTTCTTGCTTAGGTGGGACATTCCTGACTGTCCTTGCTTAGGTGGGACATTCCTGATTGTCCTTGCTTAGGTAGGACATTCCTGACTGTTCTTGCTTAGGTGGGGCATTCCTGACTGTCCTTGCTTAGGTGGGACATTCCTGACTGTTCTTGCTTAGGTGGGACATTCCTGACTGTCCTTGCTTAGGCAGGACGTTCCTATTGTAGGAGTACAATCAGTAGTCAGATGAATTTATGATGTATTTGAGATTTAAAAAACTTAAAACTAAATATATTTATCTTGATGTACTGTATATCTTTTCACTTGAGTAGCATGAGATTACTGTGTTAAGCATGGAAATGTTCTCAATAAAATTTCTTTAGAAAAAAACACATTTCAGGACATTGGATAAAATATATCCTTGCGTTTTGAAGGCCTTCGTATGGACTATATTTAGTTACTTTACTGGTAATTACCCATCCAGAAACATTGCAAACATTTTTTTCAAAAATACAAATATCAAACTTAAAATGTAGATATACTTATTAGGTGTCCCAGTGTTTACTATCATTAGAATCACCTTGATCTCATCTTTTCAAATATAATGATTTCTCAAAATCAATATTTTGTGACTTGTGACGCATTTTTCTAAAACACATCACAAATAAGTTGTTGTTGTGCAACGGGCCCGTGCAGCAGGTGGAGGTGGCTTCTCATTCCTCCATTTATCCCGACTGTTGATGGCAAGTCCACGGCCCCGATGATACAAAGGTTAAATCTGAGAACTGCACAAAATATTCAATGAATAGTTAAACGATGAAGAAGGAGAAGAAGCTTTTTTAAGTTACTACGAAAAACTAGTGAAAACTCCACTGACTGGTCCAAGGCTCAACAGCCAATACTTTACAAACACATGAGGGAAGTGATGGTAAAGCCATTTTGTGTGAGGATAAAGGCCCATTCACATTAACACGACCAGCCGGCCGATCCTTGCCGGCTGTAATACTTTAACATTGTGTATTTTGCCGTGCGGCAGCCGTACACCAATCGGCCGTTGTAATGTGAATGGGGCTTAAGAGAGTCAGACAGGCACAAGTAGAATGTGGCCGGGAAGGTGGGATCAACAGATTAAACCCGGGTTGTATATTTGTGATGTGTTTTCAGAAAATGAGTCACAAGTCGCAGGTTTCATATTTTCAAAGTGACTTTTTCGAAAGATTCCTTTATTGAAATGTTTTGGTTTCTCAAGTGTCTAGTAGACTTAGTCATATATGAACCCATGTACCAAATCTTAGGAGATAGTATCATATTATATCCTTGCATTTTGAAGGCCTTCATATTAAATATATTAAATATGTTTAGTTACTTTACTGGTAGGTACCCACCCAGAAACATTGCAAACTTTATATTTTAGAAATACAAATATCAAACTTGAAATATAGAAATGCATATTAAATGTCCCAATGTTTACTATCATTGGAAATAGACACAGCAGTGGGCGGAATAACCATGGCAATTCTTATATGAATTAAACCCGTGAGCCTACGTCACAACTATATTTCACTGTATTGTTTGACTTGCTGTATATACATCCTAAATATAAAAAAAGAATCCCCTTAATCTCATCCTTTCAAATATGATATCTCAAATTCATTTCTTGCGACTTATAACTCATTTTTCGGAAACACATCGCATTTGGAGTGTTCTTTTCATAATAAACGCAAACTATTCAATGAATAGTTAACCGATGAGAAGAAGGAGAGAAAAATATTTAAGTTACTAGGAAAAACTAGTGCGAAGTCCAATGCTCAACAGAAAATATTTTTTTAACCAAGAATATAATACATGAAGGATTGTTTTTCGCTCTGTATCCAGCTTGATATAAGATTGGGATGGGCGAAAAACCCCATAAGGGGACCTTCGAACCCCAGTATAAATAAGATTTTTTTAAAAAAGAAGACCAAAGTGACATAAAGCTATTCTTAATTGGCCATTCTCTATGAAGATTAGACTGTCAGACAGGCAAGGGTATCGCATGGCCGTGAAGGTGGTTTCAAAAGATTAGACTCAGGCTTCTATATTTTGCGATTTCATTTAACAGTGTGGTCTACTGTAAAGAATTGGCATCTTTGGATCCCAGACCCGACCTATTTAGCCCTGATCATGGTCAGGGCACGCACGCCACACGTGGCCTGGCCAGGAGGGAGGGGGGGATGAGCCACTCAGGGCTCACCCCACCTCCCCCAGCCCGACCTAATTACTTATACACTGCTCTGGGGTATCAAGAGGGGGGAAGGTCCAAGAGGGAGGGGGGGGCTGGCACGAGCCATGGGATCCATGAGTAAGGGGTGGGAGGGGGAAGGCTGAGGAGAGGGATCCGACCTGCGTGCATTCCATATATGGTCTCTGCCTGGGGAGCAGAGGTCGGCGTGTGGGCAAGGAAGATTCTCTCTCCCTCAACCAATTAGAGGGAAGGGGAAGAGCTAGTGGAATATTCCCTGGGTTTGATTGTATGAATAATTCATGATTGTGGAGTATAAAATAAAGTGACCATTCGGACCTAGGTACTCTGTTACTCGCTGAGTCACCACCGCCTAGGCCGAATCCAGACGAACTACAACCTCGGACTTCTTGTCTCACTTCTTCATCTTACTGAACCTATGGGCTAAAAACCCTTAGTCTTCTTTACACTGGCGAACCACTTCTGGGACTTGTTGCTAAGTTGAGCAACAACCCAATCTTCTGACTGGATGTGAGACATAGCCCAGGAGAGGCAGGATGAGCTGGAAGAGTAGGTGAGTGGAACTCTAAAACTCTGATTGAGCTTATAAATTGTATTTATGGGATGTATGGAGGGTGGATCTGGGCCACTGTATAGGGTTGGGAGAATGATCACACTCAAACACTCATAATACAAGGAGAGTGGGTGAGCAATGTTCGGGGCAAAAACTTTGCTAGGTTCTGGGTTCTGTTGGTTATAACTCTGTACCTTGTGCCATCTAGTTTTTTTTTTTCTTTACTCTCACTCTCTCAACAAAGTGTAAAACATGGCGGACATCAATTGGGATCTCAATGCCGCGGACTTGGCCATGCTTGACGAGGGTCAAAGGAGGGCCAGGTTTGCAGCTATTAAGGAGGTCAGAAGGCGCATGGAACGCCATGGCGCCATGCTAGGAGTAAATGATGGGTCCAATAAGGACACTTTGAGAGAGTGGCTAGATGGAATAAGCAGGGCAAAAGCCTACTGTGTAGCGAATGATACGCTCACTCTAGAGCTTTTGGGAACTCTTGCCAGCGGGCCTCTAGCGAGGTGCGTGGCAGGATTCCTACAGGTACCGGCCAATAGGACATGGGATCTGGCGAGGGCTGAGATTTTCCGCCTCTTCATGAATGAAGAGGAGGAACAGCAGCTGCGAGCAAGGCTCACCGATCTCTGTCAGCTCCCATATGAGGATGCAAAACAATACGGACGCAAGTTCCAACTAGCGTCTCAGAGGGCTTACAGCGTGGATAACCTGGACCACGAGATAGTCCAAGAGACGTTGGTCAGGAATTTTGTGTTGGGACTCAGGGATGAGCAAATACGTCATGACGTATTTGCTGCTCGCCCTGATACCCTGGCTGAGGCAATAAGACAAGCCTCAGCTGCGGCTCACACATTCGCTCTGGCAGGGCAACCTACCAGAGGGGATAGGAAGGATGAACCAATGGAAATTGGGGCTATCCTCCCTAAGAAAATGGCCCCCTCTGGGCCAAATCCAGAAGATGCTTCAGATTGGAAGCTGATAGCTGATTTGGAGTCTAAGGTGAATTACCTTACGAAATTAGTAGAGAGGATGGAGACGGGGAAACCATCCAACCCCACAGTGATCGTTCCCCAATCAGGTGCAGCACCCCAGTACCCCTTTCAGACACCCATGTTGCCTATGTATCCCCCATATTTCAACACGTCCTATCCCCCACCCCCGATCGCCAGTTCGCAGGTAGTAAATCACCCAGGAAAAGGGAAGGGGAAGGGAAATGATAATCCAGGACCGGAAAAAAATAAGCAGGGAGGAGGGAAGAGGTTTAGGGGTAAAAATGTCTGTTATGAGTGTGGGGAGGAGGGACACTTCGCAAGAGAATGTTCCCACCGCTATGCACATGTACAGGCTGCAGTGGTGGCGGCCATGCAGATGGCCTCTACCACTCAAAAGCCAGCCAAATATGTTAACCAGGGGGAATAGAAACGCCGGATGAGAGGTTCTGCCTCTCCATCTCAGTGGCGGGGATGGAGATGCGTGCCCTCATTGATACCGGCGCATCCAGGAGTCTAATGCGGGAGGATGTATGGAGAGCCTTTTGCAAAACCCATCATCGGCCTCTCGTATTGACAAAGGGGGAATCTCTTAAATCACTCTCTGGTCATGATCTTAAAACTGAAGGGCAGGCGATAGTTAACTTGGGGGGTAGCTCATTTCCAGTTTATATTGTAAGAAAACTTCACCATGAACTGCTTCTGGGGGATGATGCCTTATTTATATTAGATGCCCAAATTAGCTTCAGAAAAAGAAAGGTAATTTTGGAAGGAAAAAGTTACAGAAGGCAACAAGTGGGTAGTGCAGATCAAGAATTCGCCTCTATCCACACAGAGGCAGAAGCATGGGAAGAAAAATACCCCGCTGTTTTTGGCATAGGAAAGCAGGGAAAATTAGGTACCTTTAAAGATGTGAAAATGCACATAGATACTGGAAATGCACGTCCAATTAATCAACGCCCCTATCGTTTGCCCCTGGCCAAGAGAAAACTTGTAGATAAAGAATTAGATGAAATGCTGGAGCTGGGAGTAATAGAACCCAGCAGCTCAGCATGGGGAAGCCCGATATTGTTGGTCCCAAAGAAAGATGGGAGCAATAGACCTTGTGTCGATTTCAGAAAACTAAACTCTGTAAGCAAAAAGGATGCTCATCCACTTCCAAATATTCAAGATATTTTTGACAGTTTAGCAGGATCAACTGTCTTTTCCACCATCGACCTAAAAAGCGGCTACTGGCAAGTAGAGATGGACCCGGATAGCATGGAAAAGACAGCGTTTGTGTGTCATAGGGGCCTATTTCAATTCCGTAGGATGCCTTTTGGACTCACTAACGCACCAGCCGTCTTCCAACGGGCCATGAACAAAATGTTTTCGGAATTTATTGGCAAATTTTGCATGACTTTCATAGATGATATTGTAATCTATTCCAAATCTGAAGAGGAGCATGATCACCATTTGGCTCTGGTGTTTGATAAATTAGAAGAATACGGAATTACAGTCAAAAAGAGTAAATGTATTTTCAAACAAGAAAAGGTAGATCTCCTCGGCTACCAAGTTTCAAAAGATGGAATTAATTCCCACCCAGATAAATGTAGCGCTATCAGGGATATGCTGCCTCCAGAGGATGTGAGCGGAATTCGCTCCTTCCTAGGAATGACTGGGTATTACCGTCAATGTATCCCAGATTATGCTAAGGTAGCTCATCCCTTGGTCAAACTTACCAAAAAGTATGCCAGGTTCGAATGGTTGGAAGAGCAGCAAAGCTCATTTGAAACTCTGAAGGAATTACTAACTTCAGATAGAGTAATGGCGCACCCCCAGTTGGATAAGCCTTATCGTCTCTATAGCGATGCGTGTGATTACGCAATAGGGGCCATATTGGTCCAGTCTGATAGTGAAGGCATAGAGAGGCCAGTTCAGTATATCTCTAAACAACTCTCTGGGCCACAACTCAATTGGGCTACGATTGAAAAGGAAGCTTATGCAATCGTGTATGCCTTAAACAAGCTCAGACCTTATCTACAGGGTAGCGAATTCAAAATTTACACTGACCACAAGCCTTTAAAGTCTCTGTTTGTGGGAGAAGTTAAAAACACCAAAATTCAAAGATGGGCGGTATTAATAGCAGAGTTTGGGGCTCCAATTGAATATAGAAAAGGGGCAAACAATATCCGGGCAGACATGCTTTCTCGAATAAAAACAAACCCCAAGAAGGAAGGGCCGACTCTCAGTTCTCTTGAAGTCTGTGCCTTGGAGGAGATAGATGAGATTCCTTGGGAATTTGATAAACTCGAGAAAGACAAAATACGTTTAGAACAGAGGGAGTTGGAACAATTTCAACAGGGGATGGAGGATGAGGGGGATTACACCATAATTGATGGCATGCTGTTTACTCTCACCCCTCCCCCAGGCAAGCCAGCCTACCCCCGCCTGGTCCTGCCACCCTCAGCTAGGCATAGAGTAGTGAGGCGCGCCCACACTGAAGTAGGCCACCAGGGCATGAGGAAGACCCTAGATAGGATCCAAGAGGCTTATAAATGGCCCACCATGAGAAGAGATACCTATAATGTCTTAATCCGATGCGCTAGGTGTGCTGTAAACAGAGTGGGTAGGGCGCGTGTACCTCCTACTGCGATGCCAATAGCAAAATATCCTGGTCAGATACTGGGAATGGATCTCTGTGGTCCCTTCCCAGTCTCTGATAAAGGTAATAGATACATCTTGACTGTAATAGATCACGCAACTGGCTGGGTAGAAGTCAAACCCATACCCTCCAAAGCAGCTAAAAACATTGCTGATTATCTGGCTAATGAATATGTCCCTAGGTATGGCCCCCCAGAGGTGCTCATCACCGACCGGGGACTTGAATTTATGAACCAGCAAGTGGAGGAGTACCTTAAATCCATAGGCACTGAAGTAAGGCATTCTACAGCTTTTCACCCCCAGACAAACGGTAAAATCGAAAGATTTAACAAAACTTTTAAAAATATACTAAGAAAATTCATCAATGCAAGACCAGCAGAGTGGGAGAGCCATTTAGGTCCAACCCTCTGGGCACATAGAGTCTCCACTTCTTGTGTAACTGGTTTTACACCATATTTTTTAACTTTTGGCACCAATCCAAGATATCCCTTTTCTAAAATATTCCCCACTCCAGAGGGAACAGAAGATGCCGTACTCAGTGAGCGCCTACAGGCCTTAACAGATGCGTTCAGAGAAGCTGCTGAGCGCACTGAGGCCAGTAGAGTGGCTAATTATGAGAGATTAAGGGCCAGAGCAAATGCAAAGGATCTAAAAATAGGGGATCATGTGGTGGTGCTATCAGGCACCAGCGCTCCATTAGATCCCAAGTGGGATCATGGTTATGTAATAACGGGGATAAGGGGTACCACCCTAACTATGAGGGGACCCCAGGGTGAACGCAGGCGTATAAATAGGGATAGGGTAAAAATGGTATCTGGGGAAATAGAATGGGATATACTGAGAACTAGGCAACCGAGGGCGGGTCAAGGAAAGAGAAATAAGGCTCGGAGACAAGCCCAAAAAGCTCAACAAGTTCATGTTCCACCACCTCCCCCACCCCAGCCTAGGGCAGTGCCCGACACTGTTTATTTACCCATACCAAACATGCCTCCTCCAATTCAGATAGAACAGGAAGACCAAGCGAGAGCAGAGCAACCAGAGGACGAGCACATGCACGTGGAGGACGAGGACCAAGTGCCACGCCCACCTCAACCACAACAAGTGCCACGCCCACCCCAGCAGCGACCGCCGAGGGAGAAGGTGCTAGTACTAGCTTCACCCAAGCCAGTTACATTGCGCCGACCCCTGCCACCAGCCGTTGCTGTGGAGACTGCTCCCCCGCGCACACCACCACCAGGTCCTGTTACAAGGTCAAGGGCAAAAAGAGGGAGGATAGAGACCCCAACCAAGTGCCCTAAACCCAAGGCCTTGACCACCACCTCTGAATGCACTGAAAAGAGGATCAAAGTGTTCCACCCTCTAGGCTCTACTAAGAGGGAAAGGCCTGACTCCTCACCAAACCCAGCCACGCCCACTTCACCCGTGCAGAGGCCGAGGAAGCTGCCCTGTATACCCCCACCATCGCCACCACCATCACCACCACCTACACCCCCACCCCCACCGTCACCCCCACCACAGCCCCAACCATGGGAGTTCGACCCAGGGGCACCACCAGTGACGGACTTCTCTCAACCTACACCTTCCAGTCCCTCCTCATAATCACCCTGGCTATGATGGCTAATGGCGATTTGTTTGAGGAGGAAGGGGTGTTGGTGTATGAGGAAGGGGAGGTCAGAGCCCTGACCGCGACTTGGACAACAGTGATCGTTCTACACCCCCCCACGCCCCCTCCTGTCAGTGCTTGGGTCTCCGTCCTAAGAAGGCGAATTGGAGAACTCAGACAGGCGGAGGTTGTGGGAGACGGAGATGTCAGTGCCTGGGAGGAGCACATGGGTTTCCTCCAGGCAGAGATTCCAACACCAGTCCAACAAGACACCCGAAGGAAGAGAGGCCTATTCAATTTTGTGGGCTCGCTAAGCCGTGCCTTGTTTGGCACCGCTACTGTAGGTCAGGTGAACGAATTAAGGTCTGCAGTACAAGAAGCTCAGGCTAGCGAGAGCGCATTGGCCCATTGTCAGGAAGAAATGGTGTCGGTGTTGAATCAGACAAGGCTCTACATGACAGAGAACCGCTTGGACATCGCGCAGCTCCAAGCTGCAGCAAGTAACATCTCCCGCCAAGTGACAGACATTCTAACACAGTTAAATGGTTTCAGTAAAGATATTCATAGAATTCATATAAAAAGGGAAGTGGATATTCTATTGCAGCGAGTGAGTAGGGCGGTGGAAAATTACCACCGTCAAAACGAATTATTTTATCGCCAGCGCATTCAGCTGGAAAGGGGATTCTTAACAGACCAGATTTTACCACTGGCCTACTTAGCAGAAATATTGTCTAAATTACAAGAAGGGAAACATTACACCCCACAAGATAACCGCTGGTATTATAGACACCTGAACGTTCGACTATTATTAGACGGCGAACAGGAGCTAATATACCAGACAGTAATTCCGGCAGTTTCAGGCACTCAATTTTTACACTATAGATTAAAGTATTTTCCGGTCCCATATGGTGCTGACCACCTGAGAAAGTTGGTAGGAGAAGAGGAGGTGGCCCTAGATAGCATATCCAGCGCGTCATTTCTTCCTCAGCATTGTATCGGGTTTGAACCCCAGATTTGCTCAGCTGCAATAGAACATCTAACCCCGACCTGCGAAACAAATATTATTTTAGGTAAAAAGCCAGACCTTTGTAAGGCGCAGATTGTAAAAAGAAATAACTTAACAAACCAAGTGTTTAGAGAGGGAGAGTCCATTTCTTCTGTAATTCTGGCTATTTATGAACCTCTGGAAACAATCTTGAGGTGCCCTGGGCAAAAACCAGTGATACAAACGTATCATCGGCATGCCAGGGTGATTTTAGAAGGCGGTTGTCTCCTGGTCGGAAAGGATTGGCGTGTGAGTAGCATCCAACGCCATGAGTCCCATATAACCCTCCCCATCCCCAAGATTATGCCCCTCCCCGGGTTTAATCTGACTTATGGCAAATTATCCCTTTACCCCCATTTAGATCAGCAATTGACTTTCCTGCCAAGAGCTGAAATACCCTTACTAGCCCTGACAGATTTTCCTAAACCCAATTCCCCCCTGATTTCCTCCACCCCTTGGTCCGAAAGTTCTATCTGGGGTATAGCCACTCTCATCCCCACTCTCCTAGGAGTCATGACCCTGGGAATAATCTACCTCCGCCGAAAGGGGCTCGCCCCAAGAGGCAAAGTCAACCTTTTGTGTTGTCTGAGAAACCTTAAGCCCCGAGAGAAGATCCCAATAGGACCCCCAACCCACCACCCTGTAGCCCTAGCCCTCCAAGACCTAGATCGAGAGGAGGGAGAGGCCACTCCAGGCGCTAGGACTGGCTCTCGTTCCCTCGAGCATATCCCTGCCCCCTCCCCCGCCTCACCATATTACGCTGCCAATTTCGGACTGACCAGGATGAAATAATTAGTCTACCAATGTTTATTGGGTTTCTCTGGGGTAACAAACACTTTTTGAACTTGTCTGTAACTTACTCTTGTTTTAATATTTACTATTAATTTTTGTTCTGTCCTCTTCTCGGGTGCGAGGGAGATCACAGAACACAGAGTAGTATACCTGGGTGAAATCCATTTTCTCTCTCGGGAGGAAATGGTGGAATCCGTGAACAAGGATCCAGCCCAAATAGGTATTTTTATTTCAACTCTCATAAAGAGAAGTTGTTTTTACACAAACAGAATCGGTCGAGACAGAGGAGCCTGAGAAGAAGCACCATGGAATCGAAGCCCTCACCTTGTCTCCGACCATTCTGCTTTGAAGAGGTATTTTTCCAAATAATAAGAGTTTATACGTGATGCTACAGTAAAGTCGACATGTGTTCTGTAGTATTTGAGGTTAAAAATGGAAATATTGTAGTGTTGACTACCCAACCGCTCTCACTCTCCATGGCCAAAGGAGGAGAGAGAAAGAGACGGGCGTCCTGTCGGTCAGCGACGAGGTCCAGCGGGGGCCTCGGCTGACCGGCCGGGCAGAGGAGACGGCGGTGACGACCGTATTGGAGAACTTTTGTGAGTACTAGCTCAGTACAAAGGAAGACATTTAACAGTGTTCAGGAGCACACTTAAAAACACAGAGACTTCTCTTACATAATATTCGACTAAAAGACTTTTTAGTGCAGGGTGATGGCCTCTGATATAAATGAACACTCCTTTTAATAGAGCCACTCCCTTTGGAAACTTTCTATCTTGACCCGTTAGGTCTACAGATATAATAATTTATAATACTTTTACTTTACCCTTTTCTATGATTTTGTGTGTGTAAATTATGTAACCTTATTTCTATTTCTCTTGTCTGGTTGGACTGGGTTGATCAGTGGCTAAATATTTTGTTCGAAAGAAAGCTTTCAACAAAAATAAAATATGGGACGAATGTAAAGAATTGGCATCTTTGGATCCCAGACCCGACCTATTTAGCCCTGATCATGGTCAGGGCACGCACGCCACACGTGGCCTGGCCAGGAGGGAGGGGGGGATGAGCCACTCAGGGCTCACCCCACCTCCCCCAGCCCGACCTAATTACTTATACACTGCTCTGGGGTATCAAGAGGGGGGAAGGGCCAAGAGGGAGGGGGGGGCTGGCACGAGCCATGGGATCCATGAGTAAGGGGTGGGAGGGGGAAGGCTGAGGAGAGGGATCCGACCTGCGTGCATTCCATATATGGTCTCTGCCTGGGGAGCAGAGGTCGGCGTGTGGGCAAGGAAGATTCTCTCTCCCTCAACCAATTAGAGGGAAGGGGAAGAGCTAGTGGAATATTCCCTGGGTTTGATTGTATGAATAATTCATGATTGTGGAGTATAAAATAAAGTGACCATTCGGACCTAGGTACTCTGTTACTCGCTGAGTCACCACCGCCTAGGCCGAATCCAGACGAACTACAACCTCGGACTTCTTGTCTCACTTCTTCATCTTACTGAACCTATGGGCTAAAAACCCTTAGTGATTCTTTACACTACTTTGTCACACCTTTGCCCTCCAAGATCTTGATTTTGATTTTGAAAATATTTTATTCAGGACATAGACATTTCCACACATCAGTACGAATATTTCCAGAATAGCCTGAATTACTGTTTTAAATTACATTACATCGAAGTTCAATTAAAGAAAAAGAGGGAAGAATTAATACAAATTTATGAGTAGAGTATGATAGTAAGTTCATTTTACTTGATATTATCACAAAAAATGATCTGATTCAATAGTATCAAACTAAGTCGCGTTACTAATCTGTACAAGAGAATTCATATCAGATCAGATAAGAGGAAAACTTAAGTCACACATCTTGAAGGACGGTGGAGGTGACACAGCGCAATCTGGCACCAACTGTAGATGTACTAAGGACATATGGGTGTAGGCTATTGGCCGGGAAAGTCCAACTGAATGAATCCAATTCTCAAAAACCTGGTTACAGTGTGTGGTGTGTGAATTTAACACTAGGAGCAGCTATCACCACCACCGCCACCGAACTAGAGAAGAGATATTAGCACAAATTAAACATTTGTTAGAAAACTGACTGCCATCTCACTAATTTATAACCGATTTTGATGCTTGATTGATACTCCCACTATCGCAATTTGATTTTTTTGTTTCTTTTAAACAAACTTCATTGACACATAATTATGTAATATATCTCATTTGTCAAGTTAGGTCTGTATATAATCGATTTAATATTTGAGATTACTTTTATCGGTATTCCAATGTAAATATCCATTTCTGATACGTTGACTTTTACCACTCTATTCTGAATATTAAATGCTAGGTATCTTTATATGTCTTATCTGCGATGAATCTATCCCCTCATGCATTGTAACAGACATGCACAGTGGCACATGCAAATCCCCTATTTCCTATTGCGTTAAATACTCGCCAATTGCAAAGCTGTATTTATGGTATGTCACCTCTAATGGTCAGAGGAAGATGTTTGAACTGTCCAATTGAGTAAAGCACCCAGTCATGAGGGATGAAGGATGTATCAGAGAGCACATGAGAGAAAGTTATGGGATGAGAGAAAGAGGAGAGGGAGAGAAGAGACAGAGAGAGAGTAGGAAGGAAGGGAATGTCAAACACACAAAAACACCACCAGAGTAAGAACACTTGTCCAGCCACCCATCCATCCTGCCTAGTTCCTACCTGTGATAACAGATGGGGGTCATGCATCGGTAGGAAAGGACATATAGAGTTCTAGGTTTCCATGGTAACCTTTCGTCCAATTCCTCCTTATCAATCTTGTCATGTGTCACATGACCTTTCCTTCCTGTCTAGCGGGTGCCCTCAACTCTCGCATATCCACGTTCTATACGAGGAACAGCGAGATTGAGATTGCATATCACAACCTTTTGAAGAAGCTTTTTACTTTTTTTTTGTAAAGTGGCTTTATAAAGAAATTCACTCTGATCAATTGGCAGGGAAATAGGGGATTTGCATAGCAGCCATCTTGAATCTGAATTCGCATGGAATTATGGGAGTTGTATATGGGTCAGATTTTCAGAATATATACAATTGGAAGCTCTACACATTTAGTAAATTCTGCTAAATTAGGCTGTAATTTGGTCAATACTAGGTAAATCCGAGTATATTCGTCATTGCATTGATTCTAACAATCTGTTTGGTTAGGTTGAACTGTATTTTGAACTTTATTTTCGTCTGAAATTTGGGTTATTTGAGAAGACCTGTATACTTTACCGATAATACTCGTTTTTCAATATTTTATTTTATTTCAATTTCTAGTCTGTACTATGCATTACACTTTGTAAACGTTCATGGAAATAAAAATATATTATTATTATTATTATTATTATTAAGATTGGCTAGGTTGAATTGTACATTTTCTGAATGTCTGACCCATATGTCACTGTAAGAAAGAAAGAAAGGATGCTCCCCATGCGATAATCATCATTGTCCCAAACTGTAGTTGGTACAGGTGTGTGTTGTGTTTATTCCCCTTGTGTCCATGTGCACAATACACCATGGGCCATATATCACTGATGGTATCTGCTTCATGAAGAATCCTTGCTTCAAATGTTACTTCCTCAAGCTATTTGTCCTCATTGTGTTAGTATAGAGATTTTCAGGAACACAAAATAACAAATGCCTTCTCAAAGAGTTGCTTACCAGCTGTAATTGTAGCTCTGCACTTTAAATTTTGATCAGTTTGCAGGAGGCTGTGAACCGTGTATAAGTGCAAGTCTAGTTGTCAAGACCCAGGTAAGGGTAGTGGGCAAGTGGTTTATATTGAGTGCTTATTAATGACAGTAGTAGTACTATAGTCCAACCCGACCCAGCTCGAGACAGCCCTGTATTCAACAAGTGTTTTTTAAGTGTGTGATAAATGTAGCTCCACCTCCAACGAGGCCACGTTTGATTATTTACATAAAAGAATTATATGTCAATGTCCATATTAACCGGACGGAAATATCAATTGAAAAATGGAAACTGTTAATGAGATTTTTGGGTTTAGTTTATGTAACAATGTATTAATAATTAGTACCAACTGTAGTCTAGTTTATGTAACAAGAAGTGGGAGAAGTGTAGTAAGAAGGCATGGGAGGGAAGAGATCCTCAGATAAGTTCATAACCTGTTTTCCTTTGTATACCTTTTGGAAATCTCAGGTAAATCAGCAGGACAGATTGACAGGAAAGCATGGCTTTAAGAAGAGATCTCTGATTATGTCGCTAAGAATCTGGTCTTTCGTCCCCAGTAGTACATCACCAACTCGTCATGGCTGTGTCAATGTAACAGCTCTGCCCACCTCTGCCCATAAGACTGTCAACTGTCTGTCTGATTACCGTATAACCTCCAATAAAGGTGCTACATCAATAAGAGTCAAGATATTATATTCCTTTCAATACAATATTTGTCACTTCACCATGGGTTACACGTAACTGAAACCTGCAAACTTTTCCCTTGGAAACGGAAACTAAATAAATTAAGCTGACACAAGTTATGAATACTTTAAAACAGCAAAACAGAACAATAATATATCAACTGAACTGCTTTTCGTTTCTAGTGGGGTGGTGGTGCGAGTAGCGATACATGTGGGACCATTTTTCAAACAGGTTTTTTTATGCTCTTTTCATTTTGATGGTGCGATATCATAGTGTTATGGAGGCACTTTCTTAGATAACTGCATCAAGTTGGTAATCATTAGATATGTATACCCTAAAGCGAGAGACTAAATGCCCAGTCTGTAGTGTCAAACAGTTCTTTCTATGCAGAATTTCAAACAGCTGCTAATCATTAAGAGCCTCCCTTGGGGCAGTTTAGTTGGAAGCCAGTAGTCCTGGTCACTGACTCCCATGACATATTAAGCTACAGATTGGTCTTCAATTAATTTGGGATGGCAATGGCCACACGCCTTTATAATGTTTGTGGAAAGCTTATATTTTAGCGCTTTAAGTCATATAAGTGTATGTACGTTACCAAATTTTAGGACAGTGCATTAAATATTTTACTTTATTTTGAAAGTGATCCTATGACCTTCAAAACACAAACGCCTTTTGCTTTCACCCCATTCCATTAAGACTCTAATTGAGGACCAGGTGTATGAACTGAAATTGAATGCATAATTAATGATCCTTAAGTGTTAATTTACCAGGCTACTTCCGGTCTTCCATCACAGCCTGGTGGAAATAATTATTAATTATACATTCTGCAGTAATCTGTAGACATGGGAGTGGAGCGGTTTATGGCAGGGAAGTGTGATAAACAAAGATGGAGATTGTTGATAAATGTGGGTGACTTGTTGATGTGGCTTATCAGTGGGGATGAATAATGCAGTGACAGGGTGGACGGGGACTGGGGGGTGGTGTGCAATATTGACTAGACACGAGCACAATGACGGGCGACAGATTGACCCCCTCCCCTGGGTCAAGTATAGATGGGCGCAGCAAAATGGGAACCATCTTTTTATAAAAAAAACATTTTTTAAATATTATTGTTTCATTTGTTGAAAGAATATTATTAAGATATGGGTCAAAGTTACAGAAAATGTACAATTGCCATTTCTACACATTAAGTAAATCCTACTAAATTGGACTGAAAAATGGTCAATACTGGGTTTGAGTATATTTGATCTTGCATTGAATACTAAGTTTTGTTATGTTTAAGAGAGGATTGGTAAAGGCGAATTGTACATTTTCTGAAAATCTTACTCATATGCTGTCAACAGAACAAGCACACTATAAGGGATTTGCATGTGTCACTGCACATGTCAGTTACACTGCATGCTGGGATGGATTCACTTCATTTTTTTTCATTCAGCCCCTCCCCTGGGTGTGCTATAGATTGCCACGGCAAAATGGGGACCACCTGTAAAGTTCCTTTCTTAAACAAATTCATTATTCTTGATAAGCGTTAATGATATTCTTGATATTCTTGATATGCGTTAAATCACTGATATATATTTAACATAGAATGTCTTCTATAGCTTCCACTGACATACACCTTAGTATTATATGCACATTCAAAGGTGCAATAACAAACATGATTCAATATGGCGGATGCAAATCTCCCTATTGTAGTTTAGTATGTATGGAATATTAATGGAGGAAGTTGGAGGGCGGGGCTGGGGGCGGGCTGGGTGATAGAGGCACAGTTCAGCTAGAATACTCAGGAAGAGACACATGTTTAAACACTTGATATTAATGTGATTGGAAACAAAATCAAGTGTAACGCTATTCTAGCTGCAGTGTTGACAGAGGGCAGCAATAGACCAGACACAGTGAGAGCAGACAGACTGACTTCCTATACCAGCAGGACTATAGATGGCTACAACACGTTGTGTCTAATAACATCACCTTGAATGCCTTCACATTTTAAAGGAGAAACTAATCAATAAATCATTATTCATAATGATATAATTATGAGGTTATATCACTAGCCCAGTTGAAGTAAAAACGTGAATGTGGTCACATTGTCCTAAGGATTATGTTTAACTACATTACTATACTGAGGAACCCATCCAGAGAAGTGTGCATACCTAGACAGTCCTGCAAAGTATAGAAATAGATTGCAGATGCAATATCAAATTTTATTCTCCTCAATCAACATGAGGAGAATGGGGGATTAAATTGCACCTTAAATGCTATGAATCAAAGGGTATGGCTAGTTTCATGAGCCACATTAATGACTACGAATGAATGGGATTATTGGTGGCCGAGTGTTCCCCCCTCCCACTGTGTGAGTGGTCAGCCAAGCGATCACCACCGGTCAATCTCACTCTCACCTGAGCTCTCACCTGAGACACACGTTTTTCTTTTCTTTTTTGTTTTATTATGAATAAAGGGCAGTCAAACAGACGGTTGGCGCACCACCACACATTGCTTGTGAGTTACTACCGAGAGACCGATCAATATGCATGTACTCTATAGCCAGTTTCAATGGTCAATTGGTTAGGCTGCCAGACTTCCAAACTGGACATTGTGAGGTCGAGTCCCAGAGCAGCCAGCATTTTTAAGTTTGTCTCATTTTCAAGTCATTTTATCTTTTAATTTCAATAAAAACTTCACCTCGGATCTCTTTTAAACTTACACATGTAGTTATTGGTGCAATTCCCTTTCAATTAGTGAAAGAATTAGAGAGTCTAAGATCGAATTAAGGGAGAAAAGTCTGTTGGATGGGGTTTGGTCATATATAGGTTCTCTGTTATAGAGGCATGGGTGGCGGTCATAAGCTTGTGTTTATTTTCGGCATAATGGTTTTCGCACAGCCACGATTCGTCAAGAAATATTACTGTTCTTTCAAACATGAACAAATATAGAAATAAAGTTTTGTTATAGATATATAAATGTACGAAGAGTATAAGATATGAGTACTATTATTATATGCGCATTCCATATGAGAGGTGCTATAATTGGGGTGCTATAAAAATATTAATATAGCACACATACTATATAAACTACTTTATCACCAAGTTGGCTACTTTTTTCAGATTTTACACATCATGTTTCATGCCCATATAATAAATACAGAATGGAACTGGCCTGCAGTAATCGAGCATTTGTTGTACTTGATTTGTCCGCATAAGCACTCTGTCTACAGCATTGTCCGTATGAGGACGAATTAAGTCCAATAATATTGTCATTATGGCAAGCGAGTTCCATTTTCTATATATATGGTTATCCTCTATCTCTCCTCTATCCTGGGTAAGACCATGAACTGCCTTGCTGTCTCTCTTTCTCTTGTCTCTCTCTCCTTTCTTCTTCTCTATCTCTATTTCCTTGGTAAGATCTTAAACTGCCTCCCTCTCAGCTCTCCGGCCCTTGATATAACCTTCAATGTATTGATAAGGGCGTAAAGCAACCAATCTCACTCACTCAACTACTTAATAGATGTCTCAATGTTTGCTGACATTGGCTTGATCTTGGTTCAAATGTGATGATATCTCAGAACCCATTCGTTGTAAAAAATAAAAAACATTTGTAACTATTTACTCCTGTTTGTACAAGTCAAGGAGGCAGGAGTGCTCACGAGTGAATGAGATGCCAAGACAACCTAGCGTCAGAGCCACATGGAAGAAAAGAACATATAGGAGACGTGTGCATATGTGACACTGACACCTGGTGCCACTACAGAGACTGCTGACTCAGCTATTCATCTCTACCCTCTCCCACTGTGGGGAACGCATGGGGTGTGTGATTCATTCTAATCAGATACCTGATGATATGTAGTTTGTCACCTGTAAGCACAAATATATAGCTTAGTCACACGTTGAGATCAAGCCGATTCCAATGATAGTAAACAGTCTAATAATCTAATAAGTATTTCTAGATTTTAAGTTTGATATTTTCGTTTTTGAAAAAAAAAGTTTCCAAAATTTCTGGGGGTCAATAAACAGTTAAGTAACTAAATGTAGTCCATATGAGGACCTTAAAACTAAAGGATATATTACATAGATTGTCCTGAAATTTGACATCTTGACATCTTGATACATCGATCGATATAGCTATAAGTGATAAACTCCCCCAAAATTAAAAAAATCCAATAATGTGATCTTGTGAAAAAAACACTATGAAAAATATCAGTTTTGCGACTTATGACTGATTTTCCAGAAACACATCACAAATTTACAAACCATATTCGAATTTGTTACTCTATGTTATGTCACCTCATATCATTTTCAGAGATAAAAGTCAAAAGCCTCCAAAAATGCTATTTTTCACATGTTTTCAGCAAGAACCCTTCCTCAGAAAGCTTTCATTCTTAGCGTGTGTAGTTCTGTTAGTAGCATCAATACATGCACCTCCATTTCATTTTACTAGTGATTGACCATCAAAAAATATTGCTAGCTTTTGTTAGAAGTTCTTATTCAATACCTTATTGTTTACCATCATTGAAATCTCCTCTCTTAAAATATGACAATATCTCAAAATCCATATTTTGTGTGGCTTATGACTCGTTTCCCTGTAACACATCACATACACTGATATGCATAGATATGTGCCAGACATGTATGAGTATTGCCCCAGACACTGGCCTACATGACTATGCATGATGCGACTAGTAACATGACACAACAAGTACAGCACACTATGTCTCAGCACTGGTCGTCTTACAGTCTGCATCTATCCATGTTGTCACCCGCCCTACTCATACCCTATACGTATATGCATCACGCATGGGAGAGTAACGCACTTCTTGTTGATATTGCTAAGTAAGTAAGTAGTATATAATATATAGGCCAAGTTATCAGAAAATGTACAATTCACCTTCACCAATCCTCTCAAATTACCCAAATTTCACACGAAATAAAGCTCAAAGTACTGTTCAACCTTACCAAACACATTGCTAGAATCAACGCAATGCAATGCCGAATATAGTCGAATTTACCTAGTATTGACAGCCGAATTTACTAAATGTGTAAAGCTGCCAATTGTACATTTTATTTAAAATCTAACCCGTATATACCTCACTCAGTTTGGGCTGTCAATGTACGAGTCAGCAATTGAGAGCAAAGCAGGTAATATTGGTTATTCAAATTCATTGATAATTAGCCCTGGCTAATAGAAATTCAACAAGTTGCTTAGATGATTGTTGAATGTGCTTTTGTATAGATTGCCCTGTTTTCAACTGCGACTGTGTTCCAAGCGACTGCTGATTTGTATAAATAAACGTGGCATAAATTGGTCAGATTATGTGAATAATGTACAATTCACCTTCCCCAATCTTCCTAAATAATTAAAATCTAAGAGAAAATTTACGTTCAAAATTCATTTCAAAACATGGGAAGAGATAATTACTCAGATATACATAGTATTTATTATATAACAGTCTAATTTAGCAGAGGTTACCAAATGTGTAAAGCTGACAATTGTACATTGTCTAAAACTCTGACCCATATAATATTATGTCTTTTTATGGTCATTAACGGTGTGCCAAGTCCATCCTACATCTAGGCCAACCAAGCACCAGGTTTAGTGTCTTGAACTGCAATGGTACTTAGCCTTCTAGGGAAGGATGGCAGGAGCCAATTTCCTTTATTGATTTACTTTAAAGTGAAATGGTGGCCCCTGTGCTATCAGCAGCAGCAGATAATACCGTCAATGTCTCTCTCTATATATACGTAGTGCAATGCTTTATCAGGGTATACATACAGACCCAAGGGATGCTTCTTCAGATAACCTATGAGTCTTTTTTTCTTTTTGGTTGATATAAGGTTTAGTATAATATTAATTCTTTAAAGAAGGATGAAATTTAACTTTGTTCATACCAATATAACATCCCTCAAAGTGAGAAATTACTCAGATTTAACATCTAAATGCTTTAAACATCACTGTTAGTGAACAAACAATTATTTTAGTAAACAAATATTTGCCAATTCATCCATTATTTAGGAATAGGTATAAACGTTAAACTATACAAGAACAATCTTTACCATTAAATGTTAGAAGAACAAAAGTACTCAGAGTTTTAAATCTTTTTCATAAAATAATCTGAAAGACAGAGAGATGGAACCAATTGTACACTACTAGGCGACCAGACCCATATATGAGTCAGATTTTCAGAAAATGTACAACTCGCCTTCACCAATCCTCTCAAATAACCCACATTTAAGACAAAAATGAGCTTCAAAATGCAGTTTAACATAACAGAATAGATACTTTGAATCAATGCGATACCAAACATACTCAGATATACCTGGTATTCATCCTTTTTCAGTCAAATTTAGCAAAATTTCATGAATTTCTAGAGCTGCCAATTGTACATTTTGAAAATCTGACCCATATATAATAGCAGTAGTTGTATAGTGAATGGGCGTGGAGTGGAGGACCATTATGGCGGTCCCAGGTGTACAGTCCCCATGTGTACCAGCGTTATTGCCTCCAGGCATTCTATACAATAAATGGGTCAAGTCAACACATATTGTACACTTGGGCTTTCAGAAAATGTACAATTCGCCTTCACCAATCCTCTCAAATAACCCACATTTAAGACAAAAATGAGCTTGAAAATGTAGTTTAACATAACAGGACTGATACTTTATATCAATGCGATACCAAATATATTCATAATATATACTTGGTATTCATCATTTTTCAGCTTAACTTTCTAAATATGTAGATCTGCCGATTGTACATTTTCTGAAAATCTGACATATAGTCAGGTGTATTTGTTTAACATGTATTTGTTTTCAGCCTGATTTACAGAATTTACTAAATGTGTAGAGCTGTTGATTGTACATATTATAATGGTTGTTCCCATATGCAGCTGTATATGCCTACATTATGGGACGTTTAGAGACGCTGTGGGACCACGTGCTATGTTTATTATACACCCATGCAGTACCGACAGTGCAATAAAGATAGTTTATATCGTACTATAACTATTTGTTTTCGTTTTAGAGCCATTTTAGAGCCATCCTCTCAAATGACCCAAGTGTAAGACAGATCTAAGTTTAAACAGTCGTTCTTGCATCAGACTAATCTCAAATATGTGATGTGTGATATGTGAAAGAACATGAGTCACAAGTAAAAAATATGTTCTTCAAATTGTTCATTATTTCTGAACTTATGAGTAAAAACAACAAGCACCAAATAGAGAGAATGGGACGAGCGGCGCATAATCGAAAATTTATGGGACGAGATTCCTCCGCAGGAGCACGATGCCGTAGGCAGAATGCTCCTGCGGAGGAATCGAGTCCCATAAATTTTCGATTATGCAACGCGAGTTCCATTCTATATTTATTATATGCCCTTACAATGCGACCAAATATTAAATGAAAATAATCACACATTTAATCATCATCATTTTAAACCCTTTCTCCCTGATCAAATCCCGCCGATAGGCCTACATTATGAGTGCATGGGAACTAGGCCCAGCCATGTCTTCCTTGTTTCCCGAGTGGCTTCTCTAAAACTAACTTTATGCGATATTTATTTATTGTTTACTTGATTTACTAACAAAGAAGACAATATTATACTTGTTTTCAACTTTATTTTGAATACAAACGGTGATAAAACAACTCTTGAGTACTTAGGCCTCCTCGGTAAAAGTTGGTAAAGTCCGTAACTGTCACAACAAGACTGTCAGTTTGACAACAACAACATGTGTTCATGGATTTATCATATTAGGCTACTCATCGGACTCAGTGATCCTAGGCCTCTTTACTGCAAC
Organism: Sthenelais limicola; assembly: GCA_942159475.1. NCBI lineage: Eukaryota > Metazoa > Annelida > Polychaeta > Phyllodocida > Sigalionidae > Sthenelais > Sthenelais limicola. Next base: position 110,827,469 of record OW804100.1, on the reverse strand, counting down.
ATCTTGGTCGACATCTTTGTTGAAATTTATAACAAAACTAAAGTTACTCATGTGGGGGCCTGAAAACATTCCAGAGAGCATTGTGTTGTGCCTCTCTGAAATCTCCGTATTTGTATTTGCCGGCGCCGAGTTGGCTGGCAGAACAGCTGATTGAACAGTGGAAGATGGCGTGCTGTCAGGGACTGGGAGAGGGAGAGGGGCAGGAGGATTACCAGTGGCGAAAGGCAAAGCATTTCCTGACATGGAACTAGGTTTTGACAGTATGAAACACATAGCCTTTTGCTGGGCTTTACTGGCGACTGCATAATTATTGAGGGACTGTATGTTCTTGTGTCCTGATAGCTGGACGATAGTCGACGGAGGAACACCAGCATGTAGCAGCTGAGTGCATGCAGTTTTACGAAGTGAGTGATTTGTTTTTTTCCCATGTAGACCTGCCTTTGTCGCCATGTTTTTCATCATTACCTTGAGCATATTTATCCCAAGGGGTGATCTCTTAAACCAGATGTAATCCTCAGCCCTCCTCTGGTAATTAATCGCCAAGTAAAAGTCACTCTCAGGAGCCAACTCCTCAGCTGGCCTTCGGCGACAGTAGGACATGTAAGTTGCGATGGGGCACCTGTCAGAATTCTCAGAATTAACGTACATACGAGGGGGGAAAGCACGAAGATGGGATGAAACTTTTCCCTGTCGAGTTTTAGAGGTTCTCTCATTCCACTCTATATACTCTTCCCCGTCATCACTAGTTTTCAGCTGTAAATCCCCCCACTTTAATTGTCTGTTTTCGTCGTTGCCCCGAAAGCCAAGCAACTTTGTGTTGAAATACCAGACAGTATTAAGCATCGATTCAGGGGAATGAATTCCCAACTGCCCAGTTTCCCAGAGTTTATTCTCCTCCTCCACTGTCAGACATTCGGCTTTGTTGGGCTTGTTCCCCATACCCTTTTCCTTAAGTTCTTTTCTCTTACTTTCTAAAATCTTGCGACAGAGCTCAAACTCCTCACTTTCCATCACATTTCCATGGGGGTAGTTCTCTTCTTTCAAGTAGCGGTGCACTCCATGAACGATGCTAGTGATACTATCGGGTTGATATTCTAAGCCATCATCCTTTTTTACATTCAGTATAAAATGTCCCAGTAATGTATCAAGTTCCCGAGCAGACAGTTGAAGGAATTCTTGACTTTTTCCTGTAAAGAAACAAGTAGAAAGTTTGTTAACCTGAGTAATAGGCTGCGTGAGCAACAAGGGTCAATTAGATCGATGCAAAAGAATTAATATTTTTTTATTTTTTTACTTTTAAGATACATACCCTGATTGGCAAGCCATTTCTTGAATTTGGCAACACTTAGGTCTGTTTGTTGACGAGTATTCTTGCTTCGTTTGTCTCTTATGTAGCTCTCAAGACTTTCCCTGTCCATCTTGCTTGATGTTTACTAACAAACGTCACTTCAGACGATAATTCATAGCTCGCGCGTAAATACTGCTTTCATATCCTCATTTGGGGCCCACTTGTGGCACTAACAAACGTCAAGTCAGACGACAATTCATAGCTTGCATGTAAATACTGCTTTCATATCCTCATTTGGGGCCTACTTGCAGCGCTACTTTTGACGAAGTCGAATTCATATAGGACGCGTCCTATATGAATATTTTTATAGCACCCCACTTATAGCACCTCTCATATAGCATGCGCGTATAATAAATGTTGTTTGTGCACTGCACCAAATGTTGTTTTTGCAGGATGCCTTGGTCGAAGTGTTTTCATTATTGGACTGATTATCGCTGCCATCAGCCTGAACATAATGTACCAAATGTTCTGTGTTTCAGGGAAATGAGTCATAAGTCGCAACAATTGATATTTTTCAAAGGGTTTTTTTTTTACAATATCTCTTCATTGATATGTTTTGATTTCTAGAGGGATAATCACTTATTGTCATATGAATCTATACAACAACTTTCGGGACATTGTATATAATATATCCTTGCGTTTTGAAGGCCTTTGTATGGAGTATATTTGGTTACTTTACTGTTCATTGACCCCCAGAAATATTGGAAACTTTTTTTTTCAGAAACGAAAATATCAAACTAAAAATCTAGAAATACTTATTAGATTATTAAACTGTTTACTATCATTGGAATCGGCTTGATCTCATCTTTTCAGATATAATGGTATCTCAAAATCTATTTTTTGCGACTTATGACCCATTTTCCTGAAACACATCACAAATATGATATATATAAGAAGCCTGTGTATTGAATATCTATGCATATCTGAGGTCATCCTAGTGAGTATATTTAAGTACATTACTTGACCATAACAAAATATCGCTAATAGTTTTTCTTTCATGCGAGAGGAACTTTGGTCAGATTTTCAGAAATGTACAATTGGCAGCTTTGCACATTTAGTAAATTCTGCTAACTTCTGCTGAGAAATGATGAATACCAGGTATAATATGAAGTAATGGGTTAGAGGTAAGCCTGGTCCATGGCAATTGAAGTATCACAGTATGGCAAATGTTATTGACGATTATGTCACCAAAACAAATCGAGATGTGCCTTTTCTAGGCTTTGAAAACAAGCAATACACAACCCCTAGGAAGTCATATTATGGGTCAGACTTTCTGAAAATGCACAATTGACAGCTCTACACATCCAGTAAATTCTCCTAAATTAGGTTGAAAAATGATGAATACTGGGTATATCTGAGTATATTTGGTATTACATCGATTTATAGTATCAGTTTTGTTATGTTGAACTGAATTCTCAAGCTAATTCTGTCTTAAATGTGGGTTATTTGAAAGGATTGGTGAAGCCGAAATGTACATTTTCTGACCCACTTATTTGATGACCTATGGTTTACTATCATTGGAATCCCTTGATCTCATCTTTCCAAATATGATGATGTCTCAAAATCAATGTGATTCATGACTCATTTTCCTGAAACACATCACATATATGAATTATCCCGGGCAAAGTTTACTAAATGAGCTGCCTAGTGTACATTTCCCCACGGCTTCCCCACTTACAAACTATTCTCAGATGCCTTTTTAAGATTAAAAAGGCAGAAAATAAACATTAATCTTGATGAGTGTACATTTATGCTATGTACCTTATTTAGTTGAGTACATTAAAGTACATTTCACTAACACTACTCCTGAGGGTGAATCATTCAGCCTGCAATGATCTGGGTCAGATCGCCAAAAGATGTGCAATTGGCAGCTTTACACATTTAGTAAATCTTGCTAAATTAGGCTGAAAATGCTAAATTGCTGGTATATAAGACTATAGTTGGACAGTGTAGCGTTTTAAAGGGTCGGATTGCCCGAAAATGTACAATTGGCAGATCTACACATTCAGTAAATTCAGCTAAATTAGGCTGAAAATTGATGAATACCGGGCACATCTGAGTATATTCGGTATTGCATTGATTTAAAGTACACTTTCCATTATATGTTAAACAGCATTTTGAAGCTCATTTTGGTACTAAATGTGGGTTATTTGTAAGGATTTGTGAAGGTGAATTGTACATTTTCTGATAACTTGACCCATACATTGGTATAGCCAAATTAAAATCCATGCCCAGTTCATGGCTGCCATTATGTAGAGTATGTTTGAGAGTGTGTAAATATTTAATCTGTTGCTCTACCCCTGAGTGGGCATCACAATGTGTGACATTATACAGTCTTCATGGTTCAGCAGTAACATCTATACGGGTCAGAGTTTCAGAAAATGTACAATTGGCAGCTGTACACATTAAGTGAATTCTGCTAAATTAGGCTGTAATTAGGCCAATACTAGGTCAATTCGAATATATTCAGCGTTGCACTGGTTCTAGCCATGTGTTTGGTAAGGTTGAACTGTATTTTGAGCTTTATTTTTGTGTACAATTTGGGCTATTTGAGAGGATTGGTGAAGGTGAATTGTACATTTTCTGAAAATCTGATCCTTATAATCTAAATGTTGGGATAGTAGCCTACGACCAGAGTGCATGTCTAGATTAGCTCTATGTACAAAGTTACATTAGTATATGGGTAAAGATTTTTAGAAGATGTACAATTGGCAGATCAACATATTTTGTAAATAAATGGTTATTGTTGCATAAATATACGATGTGTTACTGAAAATATTGACATCTTGTTAATTAATACTGATAAAATTTCACTGATAAACTTGATACATTGATGCAAGCTCATTATATCAATCACATAATGTTGATATTGCAACTGAAATGTACTACACTTACCTAGCAGTTGAATAGTATAGGGAGCAAGTTAAAAGGAATGATATAGTGCTATAGTGTTCTTATTGTCGTATATAATGTTGATTATTAAAAGTTATGTAATTACACATTTAATTGATCTAGATGTATTAAAGTATTAACTTAGTTAGCATATAAGTTGAAATTGGCAAATGGGAATTTATTATTGAACTTTTATTTCTCATTAAGCATACAGTTACATAAAAGAGGAACAACTCAGAGGTGTGTTGATCTTCCCAGATTTCCTGATATTCTGGGAAGAATTAGAATTATCACTTGTGTGACACTTTGACAAATACAATCTTTAAAAAAACCCTCAAAATCTCTGACTATTACTGGCATGAATGCATGTACCAGATTTCAGGACTACGTATTGAAAAAGCTATGCATATTATCATTTTTAGTATATATATACAGTAATTGACCATTGAGAAACATTATGAATCTTGTGTTTGTGATTTGATGAACCACCAACACCCTTTCCTTGGCTTCACGTATTATCGCTCAGCCAATGTGACTTCAGATTCCTATATAAACATATAACAGCAGAATGGTATTGATAGATCCAGTCCTACATGGCATAGAGTGAGTGAACTTAAGATCAGGAGAATATCTTGTCTGGTAATAATTGAAATGCTCCTATTCAGGGTCTGTACGAGCCACAACTAGAATCAATTGAAATTAGTTACCTCTCGTACAGATGTCATTATTCAACGGAGGCAATACACAACTGAGTAAATCTGTTGCATAAAGGCCCTAGTCCACTGAGCTGTTTCTTACTCGATCTTGCGCCACACAGGCCTATTTGCCACTAAATTATGTGAGAATCGCATGAGTATAGGGTTAGTGGACATGGCCCGTAAGTGATCCTTTCTTTAAATGTTCCTTGTTAAGTTATTCTTCCTTGCTTAGGTAGGAAATTCCATCTGTAGGTATACAAATTAGAATTGTTCCATTCACTGAACATGCCTTACCAGTTCCTTGGCAAGGACAATTAGCTAACTAGTTTTTTTTCAATTTTTGTTTTACCCAGACAAGTTTACCTTGCAGGTGGGGAAATTGCAGCCACACCAGTAGGGTGTTTCATAAGTAATGCAGCGCACGTTCGTTATGGTATCGCAACTTTGGGTCAGATAGAGATAAATCTAACATGTGATTGTTATAGTAAGACAATGTTAGTTGCCGTCAACTGTGGACCTTGGCGCGCGCTATGTTAAAATATGTTGTTCTTTATTTGTTAACAACTGTTGTTAGGTCCTATAACCCGTGCTGCGTTACTTATGAAGCTTGGCCCTGATTTCAACCCTACAACATGCTACAGATCCAAGTGAAGTAATGATTTGTTCTGCAACGGGCCCCCGTTCTTTACAGATTAAACCAAATGGCTGGAGGCTGAGTCTATGCTCCCTGGTCAATACATTCCTCATACAGAGGGACGTACAGCTATGTCCGCTGTAATTGCTTTGTGCATTGTAGGAAGCCTTAGCCCAGATTGTAGTCTATGTACATGTGGATGTATGTTATTAAATAATTATCTTTTTGTCAACACTATTACTTGTACCTTAAGCTCCTTTATTGTATAATAGATTTTCTCCGTTTAAAAGGGGTAGTAATTTTGTTTACATTCAATCCTTTTCCTTGTCCCTCTCTCATCTTACTTGTGTACCTTAGTGACTTTAAAAGTGTTCTCAATATTAAAGATTATCAAGGTTATTATATGTTGAGGGCTAACTTGGTGGGTTTTGTGAAAATTTCGAGAAATTGTACAATCGGTAGCTCTATACATTTAGTAAATAAGAATTACTAAGGCAATCTACAAATATGAAGTATATGGGTCAGATCTTCAGAAAATGTACAATTGGCAGCTCTACACATTGAGTAAATTCTGCTAAAACAGGCTGAAAAAGAAAGAATACCAGGTATATCTGAGTATAGTTGGTATCACATTGATTTAAAGTATTGGTTTTGTTATGTTAAACTGCATTTTGAAGCTTATTTCTGCCTTAAATGTTGGTTATTTGAGAGGATTGGTGGAAGTGAATTGTACATTTTCTGAAATTCTGACCCATATATCAATTTATTTGGTATTGCTTTCATTTAACACATCTGTTTGTTATGTTAATCAGTAATTTGAACCTCTTTTTTAAATGTGAGTTATTAAAGAGGCTAGGTGAAGGGGAACTGTACATTATCTTGTGAGTTGGCCCCAGACTGGTAGACCAACATAAAGCCTTGGAGTGAGGATGCATCTATAGAAGGCGATGGGGAGGGGAAGGCCTGTAATATTGACTGAGATATCACTTGTCTGGGTTTATACATCAAGTCTGGCGGGCTGTATATATTCACACCCGTCCGGCCGCTTTCCCAAGTCTCCAGTCTCTATGCCTCCTTCCACCACCCTTGGCTTATAAGTGCATTCTCAGCTCTATTCACAAACTCATCTGATTATTGTCTTTCTTTGATTTTCTTTTTTAACCACTGTGGTGGGGGGATAGGACAATTTTCAGGGGAGGCACTTTTTTTATACAGACTCTGAAGTCGGTGGGGGGGAGGGGCATATTTGTTTGCGTAGTCTCTAAAAGTGTGGGGGGGGCATCAGGTTGTGCACAGATCTACTATGATGTAGGGGGGGGTGACATTTTACACGATCATTCAAGGGAGGTTGGGCTAAAGAACATTTTTAAGTGACTTTTTTTAAAGGGAGGCATACGATTTTCCACATGGATGTTCGCAAATGCTCTCCTCCCAACCCAGTGGCTAATTATGAACATTCACATATAACCTTCAAGAGTATATTAGATTTTTAAGGAAAATGATTGTGAAAAGTCTGATCCTACGGAAGAGACTAGTGAACTCATTGAAAAGTTGTACAGAACATTTCTGGCACCAAGTTCATAGGATGAGCAGATGTTGGTAGCATATCAGAAAAAAAATTCATGGTAACTCAAATCGTGCGTTTTGCTTGTGTTATTCTAGTATTAAAAAGGTTGATCTAGATTCTTAAAGATAACAACAGAGAATACATAGGGACAAGTAATAACGCCGGTGTAGAAGAATTTACATTTTCTGGTGACTTCACCCATATAATGTCTAGTGTAGCTGTTAACAGCCCATACGATAGTGTCTGGTGCAGTCACACATCAGTCAATACTATAGTGTCTGGTCACACATCAGTCAATACAGATAAACACCTTCTTACCCACTTATCTATAGACCCATACACTATGTTAGGTCCATAAACATAAAGAGTCCTGCCATTATAGTATACATAATCTAACATCTTTCCCAACTTTTCAGAGATTTAAGAAACAGGGAAGAGGTTGACCCTGGACCTGATGAATTGATTTGTCTTTTTCTGTTTTTTCTATTGATCAAAACCTGAGGGTACATTCGTTCTATTTTTTTAGGGTTGATCGATCACTTATAGCTATATCAATCGATGTATCAAATTTCAGGACAATCAATGTAATATATCCTTTCGTTTTAAAGGTCCTCATATGGACTACATTTAGTTACTTTACTGTTACCCCCAGAAATATTGGAAACTTTTTTTTTCAAAAGTGAAAATATCAAACTCCAAATTTAGAAATACTAACTAAATTATTAGACCGTTTACTATTATTTGAATCGGCTTGATCTCATCCTCTCAAATATGATGATATTTCAAAATCCATTTTCTGCGACTTATGACTCATTTTCCTGAAACACATCACATATGCGACAGACTCGGGTCTACTTATAATCACGCTATCACCAATAGGGGACTTGCATGTCCACCATCTTGAATCGCATAGAGTTTTCAGTCAGGTTCAGAAGGCACCCTAAGTCTCAGGGGGTCATTAACACTTTAGCCTTAGTCTTAGCCTTGCGGTCAAGCTTATCACTGGATGTGGCATCGAGGAATATGAGTGTCTGGAACTGACTGTTATGGGACTTGTATGCCTGTGTATAATCGACAGAAAACAGGATGACACACTATTCGTGCTCCAATGTCAATATCCATGCGTTTTACATGTTTCTATAATATTTATATCATGTACACAACATATCGTATTGGACAAAATCTTCATTCAATTTTTGACATCAATCTGGCTAAATATCTGTACATCATACCTGAACTGAACTATTCCAGGGGATACTGTGTCAGACATGCGCAGTGGCATATGCAAATCCCCTATGGGGCCATAAGTTCACATTCATCTCTGAACCTAACCTTGGAACATAACCTGATATGCCACCATTAATACTGTTACTTCACAAAGCTGCCCTGCCAGTAGCCTTGGGTCATGACATATATCCCGTCATGCAATATCACAGGGGAAATCCCAGGATGCATTGTGCCCCAGGGCAGGTAGAGACATGCGCAGTGGCGGTGTCTAGTGTGCAGCAAGGCACAGTATTTGATGCTATACAGTTTGCACACAGACATGCTATATGGGTCAGATTTTCAGAAAACGTACAATTGGCTGCTGTACACATTTAGTAAATTAGGCTCTAATTTGGCCAATAATGGGTAAATTCGAGTATATTTGGCATTGCATTGATTCTAGCGATCTGTTTGGTTAGGTTGAACTGTATTTTGAACTTTATTTTCATCTGACTTTTGGGTTATTTGAGAGGATTGGTGAAGTTGAATTGTACATTTTCTGAAAATCAGATCCACATACTATTGGTGCTCCAATATCAATATCCATGCGTTTTACATGATTCCATAACACATATATCATGTACACAAACTATGGTATTGGACAAAATATTCTTTCAATTTTCGTCTGTACATCAGACATCATCAATTTGGGTTATTTGAGAGGATTGGTGAAGGTGTACATTTTCTGACAATCTGACCCATATATTCTTGAAAGCAGAGATTAAGCCTTACTCTTAAGTAACGTATGTAAAAACAAAACCTTTTATATCTTTTGACGTAATGAAACTAATTTGCAAAAACGAACAAAAACCGCCATCTACAACTTCTTCCGTTCTTTTCCAACCCATTTAACAGTCATATGATCGTAATTTTGGGGGATTTAATCTTTTTTTAATCATAAAGTTGGCCTTATATTTAAATTCATTACCGAAAAACGCATGCCCATCATGTGGATGTATTATTGCGTCACCTCCATGTTTACAAAGACATAACTTTCCAAAAATACAGAAATTTATAAAATGGTTACATCATCCTTTCTAAACTCAATAGATAATATATAAGTGTACAAAATATAACAGAAAATTACCAAAAATATTCTCTCAGTTTATTTGATTATTCAGTGTCATCAACGAAATTTAGGCATTTGTTTATCTCTCTATTTGGTCTTCCACACAATGGCCTAGGATTATGTCTGTTTGTTTTGGCTACATCGCTTCTAAAACGTCCTCATTTGGAGCGCCCAAATCCTTCCCAATGATGACTTCACTTATTATCGCTCACCTGCGTCTGTTTTTGCCTGACCAATCCTACCACAAGTTCTTGTATAAACATACACTCAAATCTATAAGTCATAATATGAGTAACTCTTGTATAAACATATAACAGCAGCTGAATATTAATAAATCCAGTCCTATAGGTCACAATATGAGTAACACTTGTATGAACATAATAACGTCAGCTGAATATTGATAAATCCAGTCCTATGAGTCATAATATAAATACCTCTTGTATAAACATATAACAGCAGCTGAATATTGATAAATCCAGTCCTATAAGTCATAATATGAGTAACTCTTGTATACACATATAACAGCAGCTGAATATTGATAAATCCAGTCCAAAAGTCATAATATGAGTAACTCTTGTATAAACATATAACAGCAGGAGGATATTGATAAATTCAGTCCTATAAGTCATAATATGAGTAACTCTTGTATAAACATATAACAGCAGGAGGATATTGATGAATCCAGTCCTATAAGTCATAATATGAGTAACACTTGTATAAACATGTAACAGCAGCAGAATATTGATAAATCCAGTCCTATAAGTCATAATATGAGTAACTCTTGTATTAACATATAACAGCAGCAGAATATTGATAAATCCAGTCCTATAAGTCATAATATGAGTTACTCTTGTATAAATATATAACTCCTACAGAATGTAAATAAATTCTACCATATATAATAAGTCTAAATAAGAGTAACAGCGGTTTAACTTTGCCATAATAGCTGATAATGCAGCGTAAAACATATTATTTGTTTTTTAAACTAATTTCACAAATATTATGTTCATTACTTTTGCTGCAACGCTTGATAGTCCATATCTATATATCTGAGAGGGGACCATCTGAGACCCCGACATCCTTTTCTGTGATGGCTTCACTTATTATTGCTCTTTAGCGGCTGTTTTCTCTCTTTAGGACAGTGAAACCTTGCATAAAGACCACCTCTTTATAGAGACCATCCCTCTATAAAGACCAGTTACACTCAATCAGTCTCAGTGGTCGCATTAGAGAGGTTCAACTACCGGAGTGGCCCGTCAATAAGCAATTGGGGGTCATGAAAACAATGAAAGCTTTTCTCAAATATGTGCCGGGTCCATCTGGTTTGTCTATGTCTAATGAAGATAAAAGTCAATTTCCTTTTTAAATATTCATGTAGTGTATGATTTCTTCTTAATTTCCATTGAGTATATATATATATATATGAGACATGTGTTATTTTCTAGCACCCTTGAAACTGAAAATGCAGGCAACACAACAATAGTAAAGGCCTTTCTCGAATAGTAGCCAATCTCATCTCAATAGGGGAATTGCATAGCTGCCATTTTGAACCTTGATTCGCATTGAATTATGGGCCTACTGGTACAGTGTAAAATCTATGGAAAATATGTCATGTTCACCATGGACTATTTTTTGGTGATCTAATGTCAATATCCATGTGTTATACATGATTCCATAACACAAGACTTCATCTTTTCCAACATGCATTTGGTTTTCATAGATCATTTACACAAGCTATAATATTGATGAAAACATTCTTGCAAATTTAGATGTTTGAAATGTCAAATATTCGTATGTCAGATCTTAACTGAATCTATCCCAGCATGCACTGTAACAGACATGCGCAGTGAGACATACAAATCCCCTATTACAAGCCAGGCAAAAGGGACCTTGAAAGAATTAAAAGCCCAGGCTTATAAACTGGCCACTACGGTAAATGGGGTTTGACGCGACTATTTGCACTGTACAGGGTCAGAAGTACTTGCAGGCACTCAGTACATAGTGAGGGAACCCTATGCTCCCTAAGGATGGCCAGTTTACTGTAGGTGTATGCTCCCTGTAGGTGCAGGAATAGCCCTGCCAGGATTAACCCCGCCAGAGTGGGTGTGCATAGAGGCCTGTAACACAGGGTGGGGGTGGGATGATTAGGCAACCTCTGCCCTGGGTACAGATGACATCTCAGCGGCTAATCCTCCATTCTTAATGTGAATAAAGGATTTAAAAAGTAAATGCAGTGTTTAATAAAAAATGGAAGAATTTTGGATTTAGAAAGAAGATGGTTGGGGGAACCCCAAAAGCCCAAAACCATATGTCATTGGATTAGTTTTTATTTCAGGGGCCGCTGAAATTTACTACTGTTCATTATAGGAGTCTATGGAAAAAAAAGATATTTTCTGCATTTTCCCCAATAACAGACGATTGAATCATACAATTTTCTTCAAAATCTGCATATACATAGCGGACATGTGATTCTACCCTCCCAATTAAGAAAATAAGGGGTCTTGAAACTAAAATAAGTTATTCAGCTGAACTTGTATCACGATGAGTTTACATCAATAACATCAATAGTGAATGGAAATAAACTTTGCTCATCCCTAAAACACAAAATGATATAATAAAATGATATAATATCCTTTATTATATGCGCATTCTATATGAGAGGTGCTATAAGTGGGGTGCTATAAAAATATTCATATAGGACGCGTCCTATATGAACTACTTTGTCACCAATTCGGCCACTTTTATGCACTTTTAATAGTTTTATGCACCAAGTTTTATGCCCATATAATAAATATAGAATGGAACTCGCCTGCAATAATCGAAAAATGTATTGGACTTGATTCGTCCACATAAGCACGATGCCTACGGCATCGTGCTTATGTGGACGAATCTCGTCCAATAAATTTTCGATTATTGCTGGCTCGTCCCATTCTTTCTATGTATTTTTTGTACTGATATTATGACTTATAGTACTAAATGTATCAATATTTTGCTGATGTTATGTACAGTCTTAGGTAATTTCCTTAAGAAATGAAAATGGTCTAATCATTCCGGACCCATCCAATTGCACTATTAATCCCATTTGATCCAGATTGCATTTTAGTGAGTGAGAGTGCAGCTTTAACTGAGGGTGCAGCTTTAACTGAGGGTGCAGCTTTAACTGGAAGTGTAACTTGAACTGAGAGTGTAACTTGAACTGAGAGTGCAGCTTTAACTGAGAGTGTAACTTGCACTGAGGGTGCAGCTTTAACTGAGGGTGCAGCTTTAACTGAGAGTGCAGCTTTAACTGAGAGTGCAGCTTTAACGGAGAGTGCAGCTTTAACTGAGAGTGCAGCTTTAACTGAGGGTGCAGCTTTAACTGAGAGTGCAGCTTTAACTGAGGGTGCAGCTTTAACTGAGAGTGCAGCTTTGACTGAGAGTACAGTTTTAACTGAGGGTGCAGCTTTAACTGAGGCTGCAGCTTTAACTGAGGCTGCAGCTTTAACTGAGAGTGCAGCTTTAACTGGAAGTGTAACTTGAACTGAGAGTGCAGCTTTAACTGAGAGTGTAGCTTTAACTGAGAGTGCAGTTTTAACTGGAAGTGTAACTTGAACTGAGAGTGCAGCTTTAACTGAGAGTGCAACTTTAACTGAGAGTGCAGCTTTAACTGAGGGTGCAGCTTTAACTGAGAGTGCAGCTTTAACTGGAAGTGTAACTTGAACTGAGAGTGCAGCTTTAACTGAGAGTGCCGCTTTAACTGAGGGTGCAGCTTTAACTGACAGTGCAGCTTTAACTGAGGGTGCAGCTTTAACTGAGGATATCAGTACTCCAGCACCAGGGCCCTGGGTGTTTAACTACAGTATAAAGACTGGATCAGGCTGGTGCTGTGAACAGAACACTTCAACATGGATCTATATTTTTTCTTTAAAAAAAATGTGCATGTGATGCTTTGCTAGTTCTTAAGAAAGACCCAGAGTTACAGAAGAAGGGTTTGTAATAGAAACTTGAGATTCTAATAATATTTCAGTAAATCCGCCTCCTCTCCTCCTCCCCCATTGGTATTGACATATGAGTCTAGAAAGTGTAATAGTCTGATGAGGTGGTTTCTGATACTCTAATCGCAATATGGATGTACGACAAATGAGGTTGGAAATTGATGTATGTGCACTTTGGATCATTAAATAATGTATTTCTTGTTGGCAAATGAACCGTGTCACAAAGTGTGAAATTTTGTCAAATACTAAAAAAATAGTCAGGCTGATTAGTACACAGTAAGAGTGTCAAGTTATCAGAAAATGTACAATTCACCTTCACCAATCTTCTCCAATAACCCGCATTTAGGACAAAATTAGCTTCAAAATGCAGTTTAACATAGAGGAGCTGATACTTTAAAACAGTATGATACCATATATACTATGTATAACCTTTACGCTTCATTTTCCAGCCTAATGTAGCAGAATGTCCTAAATGTGTAGAGCTGCCAATTGTACATTTTCTGACGATCTCTATACAGAAGCGGCTTATTTGACATAATTCCATGTCAAAATAGAAACAAAAGTAAAACAATCAAGCCCAGCCAAGCGGCCACCATTTCACCAATATAAGGCAGTATTTGGGTCATACTTTCAGAAAATGTACAATTGGCAGCTGTACATGTAGAAATCTCTGCTAAATTAGGCTGTAATTTGTTCAAAACTAGGTAAATTCGAGTGTATTCGGCATTGCATTGATTCTAGCAATCTGTTTGGTTAGGTTGAACTGTATTTTGAACTATATTTTCGTCTGAAATGTGGGTTATTTGAGAGGATTGGTGAAGGTCAATTGTACATTTTCTGAAAATCTGACCCATTGAGTGCTACTAGCAGGACATATTCGACCCTATCACGCATGCGCGTCGCCACCAGGTCTGGTCACGCACAACCACACCCGGAAATGACGTCATTAATCATGGTGATTACCGCCAGGTGCTGGCAGCTATAGCAGCGCCATCAAGCGAGAATTAGTCACACATTGTGGAATAAAAAGATGGAGAATTTGTTTAGCGCCGGGAGTGAGTTTATTTATGCCCGTTAGTAGTAAATATTGGTGTTTTACCAGTTGCTGGTAGCTGTTGTTGCAAGTAACCATGTCTCTAACATAATACTGCAATGACTAAGCAGGACTAGCAAGGACTTGAAAGATTTATTATACATGCTTCCAATCATGAAAATAGAAAAGAATTGAGTCATGAATTTGAATTTTACCGATTATCTTAGCACAAAAACTGGTTGCCATGACAACCTCACGTAAATCACTAGGTAGAGTGGGGCACTAGTGAAATACGCACTATGCGTAAATCACTCTAGATATGTTGTTTTCAGAGCAATGCGTTTATAATGCAATGCATACATATAATTCATTTTTCTTTATTATTTAATATTGTTATACCGTTCATTTTCTCTAATAACATAATATAGTTATCAACAAATAAGTACATTGTACAATGAACTTCCAATAATCAATTGAGGACATCAACATTGAGATATGGGCTCACATATGATAATTCTTATACCTAATGGCACTCTGTTCGGTTTGTAATCGATCTCAACGTTGGGTCAAATCGCATGACACACCAAAAGGGGTGGAGTGTGATTTGACCCAACGTTGAGATCGATTACAAACCGAACAGAGTGCTAGTATTCGTACCTAATAAATCAAAAGAGAACTCGATTTTAATAGTATTTTAATGATAAATTTAAATTATACTGTATTTAGTCTGTCTGTATCTGTCTATCTATCTGTCTGTTCCTCTCAAGTGCCGAAGGCGCTTGTTAGATATTAAATGTGCCTGTATTTCAGCACTGCTGGGTTGATATGTGGCGTGACTATACCGTGGCTGACAAGACTTAATTTGTCTGCTATAATGGTGGGCTGCCTGGCCAGCCATCCATCAACTGCAGCATGAAGTGAACCACCCCTGGCTTACTGGTGGCACTTTACTGTAGTTAAAGAACTTTATTCAGCATAGGGGTGAAGTTGTAAGAACATTTACAATTCACCTTCACCAATCCTCTCAAATAGCCCACATTTCAGACAAAAATAAAGTTCAAAATACATTCCAACCTAACCAAACAGATTGCTTAAATCAATGCAAAGCCAATTATATACTTGAATTTACCTAGTATTGACCAAATTGCAGCCTAATTTAGCAGAATTTACTAAATGTGTACAACTGCCAATTGTACATTTTCTGAAAATCTCACCCCTATGATAATAACATGCATTTACTGAGCCATAGATATTATGTAAGGTACACTAATCTCAGGTTATGCTAATAGGGACTTACTGGTGGCACTTTAGTATTCTTCACTTTCCTTAAAGTGGAGTCAACTTTATTCATGCTGTTCATCTCATATATGGGTCAGATTTTCTGAAAATGTACAATTCACCTTCACCAATTGTCTCAAATAACCCACATTTAAGTCAAAGATGAGCTTCAAAATGCAGTTTAACATAACAGAACTGATACTTTAAATCAATGCGATACCAAATATACTTAGATATAGCCGGTATTCATCATTTTTCAGCCGAATTGAGCAGAATTTCCTAAAAGTGTACATTTTTTGAAAATCTGACCCATGTGATGTATCACAGACCAATCTTTAGTCAGCACAATGTGCTTGATGGATCAAGTAGATTCCAATGGTGCTATATTATAACCATTAGCACATCTAATGTGTACTTGGGTCAACTGGCAGCTGTACACATTTAGTAAATGCTAATAGATTTGGCTGCAACGTGGTCAACACTAGGTAAATTCGAGTATATTTGGCATTGCACTGATTCTAGCAATCTGTTTGGTAAGGTTGAACTGTATTTTGAGCTTTATTATTGTCTGGAATTTTGGTTATTTGAGAAGATTGGTGAAAGTGAATTGTACATTTTCTGAAAATCTGACCCACTTCTGTAAAAGGTTCATAATGAAACGTTTCATAATGAGTCCCGCACAGTGTTGCTTGCCTGTTTCTACCCCGGGACAAATGGGTCAGATTTTCAGTAAATGTACAATTCACCTTCCCAAACCTCTGAAATAACCCACATGTAAGAGACAAATTACGTTCAAAATGCAGTTTAACACAAAGAACGATATAGTTTTTTGATCATCACGATGCCAAAATTACTCAGATATACATAGCATTCATTATATAAAAGTCTAATTTAGCAGAAGTTACCAAAATTGTAGAGCTGACAATTGTACATTTTCTGAGAATCTGACCCATATATGATGTGTTTCAAGGAAAATGAGTCACAAGACGCAGAAATGATATTTTTCAAACTGTTTATATTACAAGATCACATCATTGGAATGTTCTGATTGGGAGCATATCACTTATATAGTCATATCGATATACATGTATGTATCAAATTTCAGGACAATGTATCTAATATATCATTTCGTTTTAAAGGTCCTTAAATGGACTATATTTAGTTACTTTACTGTTTACTACCCCTCAGAAATATTGCAAAAAAATCTAGAAATACTTTTTAGAATATTAGACTGTTTACTATCATTGGAATCAGCATGATCTCATCTTTTCAAAGTATAATGAAATTTCAAATTTTCTTTTGCGACTTATGACTCATTTTCCTGAAGCACATCATAGATAAATAGTCCATGCTTGTCCTTAGCTTATAATACAACATTATCCAAACAACAAGGTAGTGTGGAAATAGAGCCATTAATCAGTTCAATTATCCTGCATGTCAGTGCTTAATGGCTAACATGGAGTGTCTGGATCGATGTGCCTACAACATGGATCATCTGACTGTGACAGAGTGTAGGACAATTGCGCTAAACACTAATCTATTATTTAAGCATAATTTAGAGTCGGGGCTGTGCTTCAAACACCTACTCACTAGCCATGCCTCTCCTGGCTCTTCCCGAGCCTCTCTCCTCCTAGATATATATCTCTCTCTTCTCACTATATCTCTCTATATCTCGTCCTCCCTCTCCGCTCTCTCCCTCTCTCTCCCTCTCTCCCTCTCTCCCTTTCTCCCTCTCCCTCTCTCTCCTCTCTCTCCCTCTCTCCCTCTGTCCTCCTCCCCCTCCCCCTCTCCCCCTCTCCCCTCTCCCCCTCTCCCCCTCTCCCCCTCTCCCCCTCTCCCCCTCTCCCCCTCTCCCCCTCTCCCCCTCTCCCCCTCTCCCCCTCTCCCCCTCTCCCCCTCTCTCCCTCTTTCCCTCTATCCCTCTCCCTCTCTCTCCCCTCACTTCCTCTCTCCCTCTGCCCGCCTCCCCCTCACCCACTCTCCCCCTCTGCCCCTCTCTCCCTCTCCCTCTCTCTCCCCTCGCTCCCTCTCTCCCTCTGTCCCCCTCCCCCTCACCCACTCTCCCCCTCTTCCCCTTTCTCCCTCTCCCTCTCTCTCCCCTCGCTCCCTCTCTCCCTCTCCCCTCTCTCCCTCTCCCTCTCTCCCCCTCCCTCCTCTCTCTCTCCTCTTTCTCTCCTCTCCCCCTCTCTCCATCTCTCCTCTCTCTCCCTCTCCCCATCTCTCTCTCTCCCTCTCTCTCCTCTCGCTCCCTCTCTCCCCCTCTTTCTTCTCTCCCTCTCCCATCTCTTCTCTCTGCCGACTCTCTCTCCCCTCTCCTCCTTACTCGCCTTGCCTCTCCCTCCTTCTTTATCACTTATA
This sequence comes from Sthenelais limicola, assembly GCA_942159475.1. Taxonomy (NCBI): domain Eukaryota; kingdom Metazoa; phylum Annelida; class Polychaeta; order Phyllodocida; family Sigalionidae; genus Sthenelais; species Sthenelais limicola. The sequence goes on along the minus strand of OW804100.1, from coordinate 110,809,352 downwards.
ACTCTTTTCCCTTCCTTCTCTCTTCCTCTTAGATATATCTCGCTCCCTCCTCCCCTCTCTCTCTCCCCTTTTCTCCCTTTCTCTCTCACTCCTTCCACTCTTTCTTCTCTTCCCCTCCCATCTCTTCTCTCACCTTTTCTAATTCTCTCCCTCTCTCCCTCTCCTCTCTCCCTCTTTTTCCTCCCTTTATCTCTCCCTATCACTCTCTCCCTCTAACTGCTTCTCTCTCCTTTCTTCTCTCTCTCTTCTCTCTCTCCCATATCTCTCCCTAACACTCTCGTGCTCTCTCTTGCTCTCACGCCCTCTCCCTCTCTCTCCTCCCTATATCTCTCCCTATCCTATCAATTTCTCGCTCCTACTATGTGTTCCGACTCTGTCCCTCCTCCCTCTCCCTATTAGCTTCCCCTCTCTCTGTCTCTCTTTCTCTTCCCCTCCGACTGCTACCCTCTGCCTTGTCCTCAGGTCTATTCTCCGGATCCCCTCGCGTCAAATGCTTTCTCCTCAGAACAGCTGTGGGACAGATTTTCATAAAAATGTACAATTCGTCTTCACCAATCCTATCAATTAACCCACATTTAAACAGAAAATGAGCTTCAAATTGCAGTTTAACATAACAAAACTGATACTTTAAATCAATGTGATACCAAATATTCTCAGTTATACCCAGTGTTCAACATTTTTCAGTCTAATTTAGCAGAATTTACTGAATGTGTACAGCTGCCAATTGTACATTTTCTGAAAATCTGACACCTATGATAATAGCCACCAAGCTATGCCCACACAATATAATCAAGCACCGAGAATACCGCCCGTTTCACCGCCTCAATTAGACACGTTTCACTACCCCATCAGCTGATTAGTAGGCACTTGTAGATTCCCCCATAGGCTTAGCATAGTCCGCTGTGATGAACACTTAGTGAAACGATCCCCTGAGGGGAAGGAGAGTCTATTGGTATGCTCTAACCACTACACAGATAGCTTGAGCTTGGAGATTGAGCTTAGATCTGATATGTGATGTGTTTCAGGAAAATAGCTCATAAGTCGCAAAATTGATATTTTTCAAAGTGTTTTTTTCACAAAATCTCTTTATTGAAGTGTTCTGATTCTTAGAGAGTTTAGCACTCGTAGTCATATGAATACAAGTAACAAATTCCGAGATATTGTGTTAAATATATCCCTGCGTTATGAAGGCATTTGTATGGAGTATATTTAGTTACTTCACTGGTATTTACCCATCAGAAAGCATTGCAAACTTTTGTTTCTCAAAAATGAAAATATCAAACTTAAAATACAAAAATAATTATTAGATATCGTAGTGTTTACTATCATTGGAATATCTCAAAATCCATATTTTGCGACTTATGTTCCCAAAACGGATCACATAATATTATGACTATTAGAGCTAGAGTGTTTCAGATAAAGAATCGTTTAATATTGAATAATATTATAATCAGTATTATAATCATCAGTAATTATAATCAGTAATTAGTTTCCCCTAATATTGACCTAGCATCAGTTAAATAAGTTGCTGATGACACTTGCTGTAAATGTAGTACCTGTTTGGGTTTTTTTAAAAATTCCCTTTTAGGCCAAATATCAAAAGAATATACCTCTATAAATCCTGACAACAGAAACGTCTACAAGATTTATAGAAGTTGTTCTAGTTGTTCCATTCTATACAGTTACACAGTCATTAGTCCCAGCAATGGGCGTGTATGTAGGTTCATCGCATAGTGTGCACGTGCTATGGGTCGCTAGTACCTCCTATATCTGGTATGAGTCCCAATACTGTAGTCTATGGCTTTTGAAACGTACAATGAATGGGTCCGATTTTCAGAAAATGTACAATTGACCTTTACTAATCGACTCAAATAATCGACATTTAAGACAAAAATAAGGTTCAAAATACAGTTTAACATTGCAGAACATATAACATTAAACCCACACAAAACCAAATTAATGTCCTCAGATATACCCTGTTTTCATCATTTATCAGCCTAATTTAGCAGAATTTAAAAAATGTATAGAGCCGCCAATTGTACATTTTCGGAAAATCTGACGCAAATACTCTTCTGTTGATAGTCAACTCGTGTGATTTTCATGGGTCGGATTTTCAGAAAATGTACAATTGGCAGCCCTACACATTTAGTAAATTCTCTTAAATTAGGCTGGAAAATTATGAATATCCGGTATACCTGAGTATATTTAGTATCACATTGATTTAAAGTATCAGTTCTGTTATGTTAAACTGCATTTTGAAGCTCAATTTTTCTTAAATTTGGGTTATTTGTGAGGATTGGTGAATGCGAATTGTACATTTTCTGAAAATCGGACCCTCATGTTCCTTCAACCATGCCCTTAATGAGCCTCCATAGGACTTCATGTTATGGATCTAAGCTGCCTACTTCACTGCATCAAATTATGCCCAAGATAAGGTGAACTGTGATATGTGATGTATTCCAGGAAAATGAGTCACAAGTCGCAAAATTCGGAGGTAATTTTATTCTGGCAATTCCTTCCACTGTTGGATGGGAATAAAATACTTCCTACATAGGATTTCATTTCCAATCTTGGTTTATGTTATTTCAGAAAGATACACCACTATTTGAAATGAAATCATAGGATTCATTTTGGTAACTGTCGGAAGAAATGGTACCCTCGCTGTACCATACAGACATGTCGACCTTTTTGTCAATCTCTTATACTCCTCATTTGTACTCTTCTGTACTCTATGAAAGTGGCAAATAAAAAACAACTTATCTTATCTTATCCATCGACTTAAGTCTGGGGACAATCGTAGGGTAAATCGGCTGTGTGTGGGCAGGGTCTAACAGCACATGTTGCCAGTCAATCATCATTTCAGTGAGACCACCATAGATCACCATAATATCGCCCATGTTCACGAATGCCCATATGGGTCAGATTTTCAGAAAATGTACAATTCAACTTTGCCAATCTTTTCAAATAACCCTAATTTCAGACGAAAATAAAGTTCCAAATACAGTTCAACCTAACCAGTCTGTATTGCATTCATTTAAACAATCAGTCTCGTTAGGTTGAACTGAAGTTTGAACCTGATTTTCGTCTTGAATTTGGGTTATTGGGGGGAATGGTGAAGGTCAATTGTACATTTTCTGAACATATGACCCATAAATTGATTATCACTTGACAGCAAGGGGCTAGAGTTGCAGTGTATAGAGTGCTGGAAGGTAAACTGCACATATATATGTTTCGTTTTGATCATTCTTGAATGCCACTGAAAACTACTTGAAGAGGTGAACAAGTCAAATGACAGAGGGATGATTTTTGAATTAATTTGTAAGAAAATATTTTAAATTTCTTCTGAAGAACATTCTTAAATATAAATCCCTCATAAGTGTGTATGACATCTTAAACCTACTTTATACAACACTCATATCAGATTAGGTTAAGATATGAGATTATACTGGCTGCTAAATTTGTATTGTGATGAATAAATAAATAAATAAATAAATAAATGAATAAATAAAAAAAAAGAAAAGAGCGGTTGTCAAATGTTTAATTAGGCCCTTACTCCGCCATCCGCTGAACTTGGTTGGGCTTGGTATATGGGTCAGAGTTCACGAAAATGTACAATTCACCTTCCCCAATCCTCTCAAATATTCCAAATGTATGAGAAAAATAACATTCCCAATGCATTTAACACGAAGGAATATTTGTTATCATCACAATGGCAAAATTACACAGATATACATAGCATTTATCATATAACAGTCTAATTCAGCAGAAGTTAGCAACTTTGCAGAGCTGACAATTGTACATTTTCTGAACATCTGACCCACCTTTGTAACGTACAGACTAATGACGAAAGGTCAGCTATAGCTTCACCTGCTAATTACTGAGTGCATGTAATTTGTCTTTAGGAAAAGAAGTCACAAGTCGGAAAATGGATATATTCCAAAATGATTTATTTATAGGATATCTGTGTTAGAATATTTTCACTTTTGGAGTGCTTATAGTGGCACACCAATTCCATGACAGTGAAATAAATAATGTTATATATAGATGCATTTGTATGGTCAGCCATATGGCTTTCAATGGCTAATAACATATACCTGGATGAGTGTAAGGAACACCTGTGCACCCCAACACTACTGGTCAACACACTCCTCCTCCGCGGCCGCCATCTTCTGCTCCTCTATTGTCATTGACACAAACAGTTAGACATGTAATCATCTTCCTCTAGTTTACCCCCGGGTGAATCATTACACCCCCAGGTTTGTCAAAATATTATATACCCTCATATTTGATAAGAAATCACACATATACCTGAACACATGAAAGAACACCTGTGCTTCTGATCAATATATGTCAACATTCCCGCTACCTTCCCACTACCCCTCCTGTACATCTATAGTCCCTTCCATGGTCATAATATTATATACCTCCAGATATCTCCTGATAACTCCTATATGTACCTTTATTATATGGGCATGCTATATGAGAGGTGCTATAACTGTGGTGCTATAAAAATATTCATATAGGACGCGTCCTATAGAAATGTAGTTGTCTATAAATAGTTCTGTTGATATGCTTCATGGAGCTTTGGCTCTCCGCAAAGCGTGTAAACAAATCCCTGCGATCGATAATCCACCTGTGCTTCTGGTACTATAATTATAGAAATACATAATAAAAGCCACATAATTAAATAGAGCATTAAATTCTCTATTAAATTCTCTATTAATGTAGCTCAAGAAATGGCCTCGATATGAATGTTTTAATTCAACAATATCAGTAGGCCTAAATACTGTTGTAGGCCTACTAACGGGGCTGTCAGCGGAACTGTCAGTGGGGCTGTCAGCGGGGCAGCGGGGCTCTCTGAGACTTCTTTAATATTTTGTCAGTGATATCTGATGACATAATAATATTATATGATCAAATGTTATGCACATATAATAAATATAGAATGGAATTCGCCGGCAATAATAAAAAATGTATTGGACTTGATTTGTCTACATACAGCTTATGTGGAAAAATTCTTTCTATTTATTACATTAAACCACGCTCATTAGTTAATAAAACATATATATTATACTTATATCTCAATGTTAATGTCCTCAATTGATTATTAGAAATTCATTGTACAATGTACATGTTTGTTGATAACTCAAGTGTCATTATTACAAAAGATGTGTTGTATAAAAATACTAAATAAAAAAAATATATATGACCTGAAAAAGGAACACCTGTGCTTCCCATCAATCTTTGTCCACTCTCCCTCCTTCCCACTACTCCTCCTGTATATATATAGTCCCCTCCATGGTCACAATATATACCTCCAGATACCTCCAGCTCCTATATTTGCCTATATTGCTTTACACAATGCTCCTTAGTTAATAAAACATGTATGTAATACTTATGTCCGTCCTGAAAAAGGAATACCTGTGCATTCAATCAATATTTGTCAACACTCCCTCCTTCCCTCTATATAGACTATCACACCTGCATATAGCTCTCCTCCCTGTCCATCCTGTATCCCTACACCTATATTTGATGACACAACACCCCTTACTGAGTGAAATATATTTACATGTCTGACCTGACAAAGTAGCACCTGTACATTAAATCAAGGTTGTCAACACCCCTCCCCCCATCCCTTACCCAGCATGTCCCAAACAAGCATACACTCTACTACCTCGCCAACCCAACCCCTGATACCTCAACACACCCAATGTTATGTTTACATAATATATTATATAATAATACATAAATCTGACCTAAAAAAGTAACACCTGTGCATCAAATGAAGATTTGTCAACAATCGTTTGTTCCCGATATACCTATCCCACCTGTACATACGTACCCCCACCCTTTGTAACTGTATGTATTCATACCCTCTACCACCCCTACCCGGTACAACACTGTACCCCATAGTATACATTCATATAAGATTACATACCTATATAATACATATTATATCTGGCCTAAAATAGTAATACCTGTGCATCAAATGAAGATTTGTCAACAGTTGTATGTTCCCAATATACCTATCCCACCTGTACATACGTACCCCCGCCCCTTGTAACTGTATCTCTTCATACCCTCAACCACCCCTCCCCGGTACATCACGACACCCCCATATTATATACATGTATAAGATTACATAATACCTCCATAGTTAATAAGCTATATTGGCTTACCGGAGGGACAGCAGTCGTTCCAGAGCACTCCGAGACAGGCCAAGGTACACGGTCTCTCCGACATCCTCGGTTACTCCAGAGTTGTGGTAGACTGGTAGACACCAGGAGCTACTGGAGGAGAGGCAGGTGCAGGAGGAGGAGGTGCAGGAGGAGGAGGGAGAGGTATCAGGGAACCAGCAGCACAGAGCCAGAGGAGGCTTGGAGGCAGAGGGTGGAGGAGGTGCAGGGGGAGGTGGTGCTGGAGGGGGATGTACAGGAGGAGGAGGTACAGGTTGGATAGGTTCAATGCAGAGGAGACTGTACTGGAGTACATTCGGGAGAATATACAGGTTTGTACAGGAGGGTACTGGCGGATGTACAACACATAGACCACCTGTACAGGCGGAGGTACAAGAGGAGGTACAGAATGAGGTACAGGAGGAGATAGAAGAGATGGTACAGGAGGAGGTACAAGAGGAGGTACAGAATGAGGTGCAGGCGGAGGTACAGGAGGTGGTACAGGCGGAGGTACAGGAGGTGGTACAGGAGGTGGTACAGGCGGAGGTACAGGCGGAGGTACAGGCGGAGGTACAGGAGGAGGTAAAGTAGGAGGCACCGGAGGCGATACAAGAGATACAAGTGGTGGTACAGGAACAGGTACTGGAGGTGGTACAGGAGCATGTACAGGAGGTGGTACAGGAGGAAGTACAGGAGGAGGTACAGGAGGAAGTACAGGAGGAGGCACAGGAGGAGGTATGGGAGGAAGTACAGGAGGAAGTACAGGAGTAGGTACGGGAGGCAGTACAGGAGGAGGTACAGGAGGAGATAGAAGAGATGGTACAGGCAAAAGGTACAGGAGGTGGTAGTGGAGAAGGTACAGGAGGTGATACAGGAGGTGGTACAGGAACAGGTACAGGAGGAGGCACAGGAGGTGATACAGGAGGTGGTACATGAGGAGGTACAGTAGGAGGTATAGAAGGAGGTACAGGCGGAGGTACAGTAGGAGGGAACAGGTGGAGGTACAGGAGGAGGTACAGGAGGCGATACAAGAAATACAAGTGGTGGTACAGGAACAGGTACTGAAGGTGGTACAGGATCATGTACAGGAGGAGGTACAGGAGGAAGTACAGGAGGAGGTACAGGAGGAAGTACAGGAGGAGGCACAGGAGGAGGTATGGGAGGAGGTACAGGAGGAAGTACAGGAGGAGGTACAGGAGGAAGTACAGGAGGAGGTACAGGAGGAAGTACAGGAGGAGGCACAGGAGGAGGTACAGGAGGAGGTACAGGAGGAGGTACAGGAGGAAGTACAGGAGGCGATACAAGAAATACAAGTGGTGGTACAGGAACAGGTACTGAAGGTGGTACAGGAGGAGGTACAGGCGGTGGTACAGGAGGAGGTTATGGAGGAGGTACAGGTGGAGGTTATGGAGGAGGTACAGGAGGAGGTTATGGAGGAGGTACAGGAGGATGTTATGGAGGAGGTACAGGTGGAGGTTATGGAGGAGGTACAGGAGGATCTATAGAATAAGGCACAGGGTGTGGGGCAGGAGGAGGTACAGGTGGAGGTACACGTGGAGGGGGCGGTACACGAAAAGGTACACAAAAAGGTGCAGGAAGAGGGGAAAAGGGAAAGGTTACTACAGGATGGTGTACCACAAGTAGTTGAACAGAAAAGAATATTCATTAATTAAATGATATTAAAAGTATTTTCCCGAATTTGAAAATCTTCTATTCAGTTTCTATAATGAGATTATTGCATGGTAAGTTGGAACAGTTGATCATGTAAATAGATGGGTGTTTAAACAACCTGTTGTATCTGTGTGTACTAGTATGAGCTGCTCAATGGACCAGCAACATCAAACACTGAGCAGTACTGCTACGACAGGCCAGCTGCTCACGGTGTGTTTGCATGTCGTGACATTGATTCTAGTGTGTGTGAAGTATTGGATAGTTTGTGTAATGTTGGTGGAGCTTGGCTCTCGTGCATTAGGTACTCACAACTGCCTCTCTGCCTCTTGTCACTCTCTTGTCTAGCACCCTCCGGTTTCCTCTCACATTCACTTGCTCCTCTCTCTTCTCTCTCTTCTCTCTCTCCTCTCTCTCCTCTTTCTCCTTTCTCTCTCCTCTCTATCCTCTCTCTCCTCTCTGTCCTCTTTCTCTCTTCTCTCTCCTCTCCTCTCCCCTCTCTCTACTCTCTCTCCACACTCTCTCCTCTTTCTCCTTTCCCTCTCCTCTCCTCTCTCACCTCTCTCTCCTCTCTCTCCTCTCTCTCCACACTCTCTCCTCTTTCTCCTTTCCCTCTCCTCTCCTCTCTCACCTCTCTCTCCTCTCTCTCCTCTCTCTCCACACTCTCTCCTCTTTCTCCTTTCCCTCTCCTCTCCTCTCTCTCCTCTCTCTCCTCTCTCTCCTCTCTCTCCCTCTCTCTCCCTCTCTCTCCCTCTTCTTGTTCCTTTCTCTCATTTCACTCCTCTATTTCCCTTCCTTCTCTCTCCATCTCTCCTCTATCTCCCCTGTCCCCCTCCCTCCTCTTTCTCTACTTTTTCTCCTCACTCTCCTCTCCTAATTGATTCTAGCAACCTGTTTGGTTAGGTTGAACTGTATTTTGAACTTTATTTTTGTCTTAAATTTAAGGTATTAGAGAAGATTGTTTAAGGTAAACTGTACATTATCTGACGACTTCACCCTAATATAACTTGGACCTCATTCAGACATTACACCACCACCAGCCCCTCAGGACGATCTATGCTTTCATAGAGGAGACTCACCCTCTTTTTTGGTGTAGAAATTTGATATATTATTGAAAGTGTACGCTTCCGGAAATAAAACATTATACATACATGGGTGAAATCGCGAGAAAATGTACAATTCGCCTTCACCAATCCTCTCAAATAAGTTAAGACAAAAATCTGGTTCAAATTCAGTTCAACATAACCTAACAGATAGTTTGAATCAAGGTAATACTAAATATACTCAGATATTGCTAGTATTGACGATTATTCGGTCGAATTTAGCAGAATTTCCTAAATGTGTTGATCTGCCAATTGTAAATTTTCTGAATATCTGACCCACATACATACAACTCATTCTCAGATCTCACCCCTCATCCAGACTCAACCACAAGGACCACCACACTTGCATACACTCCATCATTCTCCTTTTATCCATACACTCTAGTAAAAACCCATCAGTCTCCTTCTATCCATACACTCTAGTAAAAACCCATTAGTCTCCTTCTATCCATACACTCTAGTAAAAACCCATTAGTCTCCTTCTCTCCATACACTCTAGTAAAAACCCATCATTCTCCTTCTATCCATACACTCTAGTAAAAACCCATTAGTCTCCTTCTATCCATACACTCTAGTAAAAACCCATTAGTCTCCTTCTCTCCATACACTCTAGTAAAAACCCATCATTCTCCTTCTATCCATACACTCTAGTAAAAACCCATCAGTCTCCTTCTATCCATACACTCTAGTAAAAACCCATTATTCTCCTTCTATCCATACACTCTAGTAAAAACCCATCATTCTCCTTCTATCCATACACTCTAGTAAAAACCCATCATTCTCCTTCTCTCCATACACTCTAGTAAAAACCCATTAGTCTCCTTCTATCCATACACTCTAGTAAAAACCCATTAGTCTCCATCTATCCATACACTCTAGTAAAAACCCATTAGTCTCCTTCTCTCCATACACTCTAGTAAAAACCCATCATTCTCCTTCTATCCATACACTCTAGTAATAACCCATCATTCTCCTTCTATCCATACACTCTAGTAAAAACCCATTAGTCTCCTTCTATCCATACACTCTAGTAAAAACCCATCATTCTCCTTCTATCCATACACTCTAGTAAAAACCCATCATTCTCCTTCTATCCATACACTCTAGTAAAAACCCATCATTCTTCTTCTATCCATACACTCTAGTAAAAGCACTGATAAATGCAGTAGCAATTAGTGTTGGCGTGACACGGGCACATTGGCCAGGCAGCCCTGGTAATGGGGCAGTCGTCGGTCTCAGTCCAAGTGAGTGGATACAATCTGTTAAGGGTCAGTTTTTCAGAAAATGTACAATTGGCAGATCAACACATTTAGTAAATTCTGCTAAATTAGACTGACAAATCGTCAACACCAGGTATATCTAAGTGTATTTAGTTCTGCCTTGATTCAAAGAATCTGTAATATTATGTTGAACTGTATTTTGAAGCTGATTTTTGTCTTAAATTTGGGTTATTTGAGAGGATTGGGGAAGGTGAATTGTACATTTTCTGGCGGTTTCACCCATATATATGTCTGGTACCAACGGGAACAGTATCTCCAGGGATCTTCTATGTAATAAAAAATGTTTTTTCCCATTCTTAGAATCAATTATTTTTTCACGTTTTGAAAAAAAGTTTACAATATTCCTGGGTGGACATTGACTAGTAAAATAGCTAAATACACTCTATAAGATGACCTTACGAATGCATGAATAAATTTAATACATTGTCCTGAAATTTGCTGCAAAAAGGGTTAAGCACCCCAAAATTGAAAACATTTCAACAAAGACATCTTGTGAATAAACACTTTCAAAAATATCAATTTTGCTATTTGTGACTCATTTTCCTGAAACACATCACATATTTACTACTCATTCTTACAAGGATGCTTACTGGGTTAGACTTGTAAAAACTTATGTTTGATTTATGGAAATAAATTTGAACTTGATTTGGTTGAATTTGATATTTGGTAACAAGTAAAAGGGATTATCTCTTGTGTATAGGCTTTTGCACCTTCAGCCTAACAGCCTCTATATTTGTCTCTGCTTTAGCTTGTGCAACAATGATAGGACCACTATAATTGTGATGTGTTTCCGGAAAATGAGTCATAAGTCGCAAAATTGATATTTTTCAAAGTGGTTTTTTTACAAGATCACATCAATGGAATCATCTGATTTTTAGCGAGTTTATCACTTAGACTTATATCAATTGGTGTATTAAATTTCAGGACAATCTATGTAATATATCCTTTAGTTTTAAAGGTCCTCATATGGACTATATTTAGTTACTTTACTGTTTATTGACCCCCAGAAATTTTGAAACTTTTTTTTTCAAAAACGAAAATATCTAACTTAAAATCTAGAAATACTCATAAGATTGTTAGACTGTTTACTATCATTGCAATCCCCTTGATCTAACCGTTACAAATCTAATGATATCTCAAAATCTTTTTTTTGCGACTTATGACTCATTTTCCTAAAAACCCCTCAGATATGTCTTTGTTTTTGCCAATGTATTTTTTGGAAAAGACACAAGTTATGTTTTTCAACTCCCTCATGACATGAAGATGCACGTTAGTATAGTATTTCTGAAAGAAAATTAATGTACGAGCTTGTTATAGTTATATGTTTAATGATTATATTTGTAATGGCTGTATTTTATACCTGACAAAGAGGCAGTTCAGCTTGAAAGCTAACTATAAAACGAATAAAGTTTTATGCTATAAGGGTTTGTATTCCTTCCTCAACTGAACCGCTTATTCACAATTCCAGGCCTCTCAATATACACACGATATACAACTCACTTTATTTTAATAATGCATAGCATCATTTGAATTAAATGATATAATAAATTACACAACCTCTTTAGCTAAAAATGAGCATACTTTCGAGTGATACAAAGGCTAAAACCACTATATATATATATGGTTTAGATTTTCCGAAAATGTACATTTGGCAGCTCTACAGATTTAGGAAATTCTACCAAATTAGACCGAAAAATGATGAATACCAGGTATATCTGAGCATACTTGGTATCACATTGATTTAAAGTATCAGTTCTGTTATGTTAAACTGCATTTTGAAACACATTTTTGTCTTAAATATGGGTAATTTGAGAGGATTGGTGATGGCGAATTGTACATTTTCTGAAAATCTGACCCATATATGAATCTGTTTTCCTGAACAAATGAATCGATTTCCCCATAGAGATGTTAGTTAGCCCAGACACATCCATTCAACTCTTCATACAGTAGACGCCCTAATGGACGATACCTGTTCAGCCCCTGCTCTACAGTGGGAAGCCCCCGTATGTGCCTGCACTATTGACAGTTTCAGACATAACTTCCTGAGGGACACCATGTATCAGGGTAAACCTATCTGAGGGACACCATGTATCAGGGTAGATCTATCTGAGGGACACCATGTATCAGGGTAAACCTATCTGAGGGATACCATGTATCAGGGTAAACCTATCTGAGGGATACCATGTATCAGGGTAAACCTATCTGAGGGATACCATGTATCAGGGTAAACCTATCTGAGGGACACCATGTATCAGGGTAAACCTATCTGAGGGATACCATGTATCAGGGTAAACCTATCTGAGGGACACCATGTATCAGGGCAAACCTATCTGAGGGACACCATGTATCAGGATAGATCTTTTCTGAGGGACACCATGTATCAGGGTAGATCTATCTGACGGTAGTGTATATGTTACTTCTGTGCCATGTCTTCTTTTGTCCAGAAGTAAAACCGGAAGATTTGATGGCTATTTGCAGTGGTCTTAGTCTTTCGTTGTGTATACATTATACATATTGATTGTTTTTTCTCATTTTCAATGACACTGCCCCCCCCCTACCCCCGCTACTCTCCCTCCCTCCAACCATGAAATACATAAGTGTTTTGTGTCTAATAGGCCCTACACTGTCCATGCAGCCTCACACCCTGTACAAATATGCATGAACAAACAGGGTTATAATGGATAAGGTGTCTCTCTCATCCTGTCTTATACATTATATCTTCCTATCAATCTCTCTGATAAGCATCTCATGCTGCCTCTCTCTCTCCCTCCATCTCACTCTGTCCCTCTGTTTCCTCTCTTTTGTGGCCTATCAATCTTTTCTTTACCCTTCCTCTCTCTCCCCCTCCCTGTCTCTCTCCCTGTCTCCTCTCCCTCTCTCTCTAGGTCTAGGTCTCCCTCCCCCCCCCTCCCCTCTCTCTCCACCTCTGTCTCTTCTGTTTCCTTGCCGTCTCTTCTCTCTATCCTCTCTTCACCCGCCTCTCTATCTGCTCTATCTCTTTTATCTGTTCGCTTCCTCTGCCCCTTCTCTGCCCCTTCTCTGCCCCTCCTCTGCCCCTCCTCTGCCCCTCCTCTGCCCCTCCTCTGTCCCTTCTCTCTGCCCCTCCTCTGCCCATCCCCTCCTCCCCGTCCTCTCCCTCCTCTTCCCCTCTTCTCCTACCTCTCCACTCCCCCTTCCCCCCACTCTCCACTCTATCCATTTCTCCTACACCAGACCCTATATCTAATCTCTCTCTCTATCAACTCTCTCCTCTCTATATACCAATGCACTGAAGACTATTTCAGATATGATTTCCACAGAGACGCAAGACCACATCACTCAGTTTTTATCACAAATTGTACCTATAGGGCCACAATGCCGTCCCTATCTCCCCCTCCCCCACCCTCTCCTTCTCCCATCCTCCCTCCCCCATCATCCCCGCTCCCCCATCCCCCTCTTCCACCCCTCCCTTGTGTCAGTCTGGTGTGTCTAACATGCCAGTGGATAGCCTCAATATGTGGACTACATGAGTCAGATTTCCAGAAAATGTACAATTGGCGGATCTACATATTTAGTAAGATCTTCTAAATTAGGCTGAAAAATGGCCAAAACTATGTATATCTGATTACATTTGGTATTGAGTTGATTTAAAGGAGGTGTTTGGTTGTGTTAAACTGAATTCTGATCATCAGAATTGTCTTAAATTTGTGTTATTTGAAAAGATTGGTGAAGACAAATTGTACATTTTCTGAAAATCTGACCCTCATTGATTGTGCTGCGCACTCTCTCATCTTCTTCTAGCTCCCTTTTCTTAGGTACTATTTTTCTTCTTGCCTCCCTAACCGACGGAGCCGCTGCTGAATAAATAGAAGGATAGATTCACTTCCACGTTATGTCCTTATAGCTGCAGACTCAGCGAGCATCGGCACATTGACTTGTGCTTTCTCTCATTTATATTAAATACTTCTGCTGGGCCCAGTTAACCAGATAGCGTGCACATTTAACACCAGTGGCGCTCAAGGTTGCTATATCTCCCAGTAGGCTGGGATGGAAGCTTCCGCCACCACTAACCAACAACAACATGGCAAACTTTTCGGTTCATTTTCGGATCCTAGTCGTGTGATATTTGGGTAATTTAACCCATATAACATTTGCCATGAAAGGATATTTACTAGTCTTATTTTGCAAGTACTAGATCAACACTCAGCTGCCTGACAAAAATAAATCATGTTTAGGCCTACTCTGTTTCGTTGGAAGCCCCCGCCTTAGCTTTATCTCTGCCAACAGAAAAGCTAGGTGGCGTGACGGTCAGATTTATTTTTGTGCTATCAAGGACAGGGAGAATTGTCTCTGATGACCTGGTGCCTTCACTTATTATCGCTCTCTAGGCCATATAAAGGAATCATACCATGCAATATCTATATATACAGTTTTACTAACGAGTTGGTTGAAGGAGCGTGAATATAGCAAAGAGTTCAATATTCTAAGCGACTGAAAACAACAAGTTAGTTAACAGATTTATTATACATTCTTTCAATCATGAAAACAAACAAAAATTGAGTCATGAATTTGAATTTTACCGTAATCCTAGCAAAAAAACAGATTGGTTGCCATGACAACACCACGTAAATCACTACGTGTAAATCACTTTAGAAATGTTGTTTTCAGAGAAATGCGTGCATAATAAATTGTTATATTTAATACCACATCTCCTCTCATCTCATCACATTCAACCAAAATCGTTCCTTATACTTAAATCCTAAAGAGATTGAATGAATGTTATAACAGCAGGCCAGGGTTTAGGTGAAACCCAGGCATTGTGCCTGATTCTGGATAAAGCAGGGCTGGCCAAACCCTTATGTAATCACTAGGATAAATAAAGAATAACGAACATTTCACATTCTTCTATGAAAAATAAAATAGCAATTCACACCCCCTACTGACAGAGAAAACAGCTCAGAAAAGCTATCCCATTATCATTAATTATTAATAAGTATTAATACTGTGTTAGCAGCAGTCCACCATCATAACACTAGATAGAACTAGATAGATAGATAGAACTAGATGAACTAGAACCAGTGTGAGTCAGTAGTTAGACACAGCAGTGGACAGAACACTATGGGATTCAGCAATGAATATAAACCTGTGAGACCATGTCTAGGTTAAAATTGATTTGCGAAAAGACTATGTATCTTCATTGTACTTGACTACTTGTGAAATGATTTGACTTGAATTTGATTTGATTTGAATCAATCTATGTTACCATCGGTGACAAGAAGATTATCATATTTGGGTGTTTTTCCCTGCTGATCCACTAGCACCAATTAATTAAAAAACCCAAAAGGGAAAAACTAAATGGCAAGACCTAATAAATCTGAATCATCATACCTGAATGCACTGAATAATTATGCTTATATTTCGGCGACATTTTAAGAATTTTACCCTAAATCTGGGACATTAGTGTACCACCAATTGTGGCAAATCTAGCATTTAGTAACACAAGAATTTATCCGATACCGTGCTAATTATTTTCTAAATTTCTAGGTCTCTATGGAAGCCGGAATACATGTAATTTTGCGTGCTACAACTACTTGTAACGAATACATTAGGAGTAGAACAATTAGAGACGACAATACATGTAACTTTTGCAAGGACATGACGACATTGTTCATGTATTCGTCGACTGGAGAAATATTTGCCAGATGTGTAAGAATATATTTCAATGGATGAAGGAGGTCATTTAATATCAAGCATTTGTTTCATCTGAACAATTTATTTTCTATGGATAAAAATCCAACGTACTACACAAAAAAAAGATACCTATACGGTTACGTAAATGATATCGCGGATCGTCCCTATTGTGGCAGGCAACAACCTCCATACATGTATGCACCCAGCGTTTGATATTTGGAACCAACATTTCCTTCACTCCCCACCAGGTGGAGCCACCGTCTACTGGAGAACATTCCAGGGGTGCGTTGCATACGAACAACTAGTGTCATATACACTGCTACAGGCGGGAGTTAAAGGAACTAATGCATGCAATAAGAATGAGTCACAAAATATTATTTAAATGTTTTCTTGGTTTAAAAACATAGTGAAATCAAAAGGCCCCCATGGACGGATGTTTGCATTTTGCATTTATTTTAGGGACGACTGAAGTGTATTAATGTTCACAATGGAACTGGAAGTCCATAGGGTAAGGATATTTTGTCAGATTGTGCAAGAATTCAGTTTCCAGAACCATGTTGTCATCTTAATACAGACATAATTGCTTTCTCAAATATTTATCAGTTAACAAAATGTGATCCGTTTAAGGAAAATGAGTCATAAGTCGCGAAAAATGGATTTTGAGACATCATCACATTTGAAAAGATGAGATTAAAGTGAGTCTAATGATAGTAAACACTGGGGCACCTAATACGTATACATTATGTACATTTTAAGTTTGATATTTTTTTTTGAAAATAATGTTTGCAATGTTTCTGGTTGGGTAATTACCAGTAAAGTAACTAAATATACTCCATACGAAGGCCTTCATAACGGAAGGATATATGTTATCCAATGTCCTGAAATGTGTTAAATAGATTGATCTGACCATAATTATTAAGCCTTCTAAAATTCAGAACATTCCAATAAAGACATCTTATGAAAAAGACACTTAAAAAATTATCAATTTTGAGACTTGTGACTCATTTTCCTGAAACACATCACGAATTAATGTTCATTGCAACAATATTTTCCCATCTGAAAAGAGAAGATCCAATGTGTCCCCTCACAGAGGCTAAAGATAGCACCTCATTTCCCTTCGGAAAAATAATATTTTCTTTCGTTTCATATAAATGTTTCAAACATTTTCTGAAAATATAACCGTTAAGATGGTTATATCAAGGGCGGGAGAGCTGAGAAGGAGGCAGTTTATGATCATACCCAGGAAAAAGAGATAGAGAAGTAGGGAGAGAGAGACAGAGAAAAAGAGACAGAAAGGCAACTTATGATCTTACCCCGGGACCCACTTAGATGTACATAGATATCCATCATTATCTAACGGCACTGCAGGGAAATCAACCCTGAGGTCACGTAGATAAATACACACAGATGCTATACATATATTGCAAATGTAGTGCTTTTGATGTATATCCTAAACTAAATTTAATATGTAAGAAAATACTAAGGCAAAATAAAACGTTTATCTATCTATATGTTTATCTATCCTATCCCTATGTGTTCCCTGAAGTGTCTATACTCTCCTAGATGTATGTATATATGGGTGAGATTTTCAGAAAATGTACAATTGGCAGCTGTACACGTTTAGCACCTTCTGATTCATTCAGCTGCAATTTAGTCAACACTACGTAAATTCAAGTATATTCGGCATTGCATTGATTCTAGCAATCTGTTTGGTTAGGTTGAACTGTATTATGAACTTTATTTTCGTCTGAAATGTGAGTTATTTAAGAGGATTGGTGAAGGAGAATTGTACATTTTCTGTAAATCTGAAAATATATCCATCATTATCTAAGGGCACTGCAGGGAAATCAACTCTGAGGAAGGTAAATACACACAGAGACTATGATCTACCATATATCTACAGGTAATGGGTACTTAATGGAGTCCCTGTGGTGGGCTGACTTTATCATATACTTCTGCATTAGACTCCTTACATTCATACAGAAGTCACAAAGTATAGGTCCTTTCAACCTCAGAACAAATTGTGATCCGTTTTAGGAAAATTTGTCAAGTTGAAAAATATGGATTTTGCGATTGCATCATATTTGAAAAGATGAGATCAAGCTGATTCCAATGATAGTAAACACTAGGACACCTAATAAGTATTTCTATATTTTAAGTTTGATATTTTTATTTTTGACCAAAAATATGTTTTTAATGTTTCTGTTACCAGTTAAGGCACTAAATATATTCCATATGAATGCGTTCCAAATGCAGGAATATATTTAATACCATGTCCCGAAATTTGTTACACGGATTCATATGGCTATAAGTAATAAACCATCAGAGACTCAGAACTTTGAATAAAGAGATCCTGAGAAAAAACACTCATTTTACTCCCTCTACCTTCCACCCTCTAGCAGCAACCTAAAGGTGCCAGGTATTATAATACAACCTCACAAGTAGGTATTTTTAACAACAGGATTGCATAGGTCAGGGACAAATCTTGTCCATGGCAGCACAAGCCCGATAGTGCTCTTATGCGAAAAGATCATATAAGAACCCATGCAATCCTATTGATAACTGTACCTAAGAGTTGGGGTTTTATTTTTACTTCATGATGATAAATAAATACAAGTCAAGAAAGATTATTCATTAAGAAAATTAACAGTTGACATATCGGAAATATGACCGACCTTAGTCAGTCGGAAAACAGAAAGAGACAGGTAGACATGTTGTACCTTTTGGGCTGTTTTACATCTATTATTTTTTTTGTAAAAAGCTTATCATACGGTTGCAGAACAATGGGACTTACACTTATTGTAGACTAAACTATCCCCTTCCATAATCTAGTTCCATGTAATAAATTCTTTAATTAGGAGCTGAAGAAGCATTCGAAACAACGGCCATTTTATTTCGTGAAACAAACCGGAAATACAACAAATGGCTGTTCCAAAACCTTGCCACCTCCCCCCGGTGTGGTAGTGAGATGCTATGTAACAGCATAGCAAAAACAAGGGAGGGAGTTTGCGTTGTAGAAAACTTGAGATACCGGCGATCTCAGCACATTGTATCATATTATGTCATATCATATCATATTACATTGTCAAGTAGTATAGATCATTTTCCAAATTCAGGGCTATTTGGAAGACCTGTATACTTTACAGATAATACTCCTTTTTCCATATTTTATTTCATTTCAATTTCCAGTCTGTACTATGTATTACACTTTGTAAACGTGTATGGAAATTAAAATCTATTATTATTATTATTATTTGCGTGTGATCCTACACACAGGATCGTATATGAAATGATTTGCAATTTAATTACAGAATTGGAAATATTCTATTGGAACCTTGTAGGATTCATAAGGCCATGCTTCATAAAGTTAGGCTAGACAAGCTAGAGGCTTAACCTCAGGTAGGGCGCTAGTTTAGCCTGGGCCCCTAGTGACTTCACTTATTAATCTCTTTGTTGACATTTAATAGTTACCATGTACTGTAACCATATTTAGTATGACGTAGGGTTATTGTATCCAACCCTCCAACCAATAGGGTTCCTTGTCAACCAGGGTATCCATGATACCCCTGGAAACTAGCTTGCTATGGCATGGAAACCAGTATTCATGGAGACGTGGGGTGGGGGGGGGGGTGAATGGGGGGTGGGTACCATATAAATATACCTTGATCTTAAAGTAGCAGTGAGTCAGGACTGAACTACTGCTTACATATCTAACCTGTATATATGTACCTGAAAGCAATACAAGAAACTCCATACGACTTCTGACCTTCAATCTTCTTCATTTCCTGAATGTTATCTTACCATATAACAGTAGGATTACACTCCAGCGCATAGAAGCTGTGTGGGTAATCCTCCTTTTATCGGGGAGAAAATGTAGGTTTGATATAAAAAGATGGGGTTCCTACCTTATTCAGGCTGAGCCAGAACTCGTCCAGATTGCCGCCACTGTATAGAGGGCGAACTGTGTCCGCCATTTTGGGAGGCTGAGTGGCCCGTCGTAGTAACGAGACCATGATCTGTGGGTGCGATGATAATGAGAAGATTAAGGGTAAATACCAGTGTTTAATAAAAAATGAATGAATCATGGAATTTTCTTCAAACTTTGGATTTAGAAAGAACATGGTTGGGGCAAACCCAAACGCCCCCAAAACCATAATATGTCATTGGATTAGTTTTTATTTCAGGGACCACTGAAATTTACTACTGTTCACTATAGAAGTCTATGCGAAAACGGGTATTTTCTGCATTTTCCCCAATAGTATATGATTGAATCATACAATTTTCTTTGAAATCTGCATATATACATTGCTGACATGTTATTCTACCCTCCCAATTAAAAAAAATAAGGGGTCATTGAACTAAAAAAAAAGTTATTCAGCTAAACTTGTATCACAATGAGATTCCCTTATTGAAATCAATAGTTAATGTAAGTAAACGTCACTCATCCCTAAAACACAGAATAGTATGATAACATCCAGTTTTTTTTGACATTTTGTATTCCCTCAACCATGTTCTTTCTCAAGACAAAGTTTGAACAAAATATATTGGCTTCTATTGTTTCATGTATTAGTTCCCTGAATTCCCGCCTGCTGCAGTGCTGACAATGCTGGTATTTACCTTTAAAGGTTAAAGACAATGGGGGAAGATACGTGATGTGTTCCAGGGAAATGAGTCAAAAATAAGAAAAGTCGCAAAAATGGTAATTTTCGAAATGATTTATTCACAAGATCTCTTTGTAGGAATGTTTTCATTTCTGTGGTGCTTAACGCTTTTTGTAGTCTGAACTTTCAGGACAGTATATTGTATATATCCATGTATTTCTAAGGTCATCTCATAGAGTATATCTAGTTACTTTTTTAGTAATTGTCCACCCAACAATATTGCAAATCTTCTTTTCAAAAATAAAAATATCAAAGATATATCATATTTGAATAGATGAGATCACGTCGATTCCAATGTAAAACAGTAAACAGTACGAAATCTTATAAATATTTAAAGTTTGTTCAAAGCATTATCTAATTACCAGTCGAGCAGTCTTACTAATAGACATTATAATTCATCAAGCTTTCTTCTCTGTTTCCATCTCATAGGTCAGATTTTCCGAAAATGTACAATTGGCAGCTGTACACATTTAGGAAATTCTGCTAAATTAGACTGAAAAATGATAAATACCGGGCATACCTGAGTATATTTGGTATCGTGTTGATTTAAAGTATCTGTTTTGCTATATTAAATTACATTTTGAAGCTCATTTCTGTCTTAAATGTAGGGTATTTGAGGGGATTGTAGTAGGTGAATTGTACATTTTCTGAACATCTGACCCATATACCTTAGACCTTTTAATTAGATCATAGGAATCACCTACAGTTACATCGCCGCAATACAATCCTAAAAACAGACAGACAGTTTAAAGAAGAGATCAACTTTCAAGTCAGCAATTCATTTCTATAAAAGTTGAGTTGAGGATTAACCTCAGGGGTATTAACCTCAGGGGTTGAGGATTAACCTCAGGGGTATTAAGATAGAACTCAACAAGAGATGGATATAGGCTGACGTATTCATAAAATACAGGTGTGTTGTTTTCCCCTTTGATGTTAAGAAGGAAAACAATGCACACGTGGTGTATAGTTTAGCCTTATTTAATCATTATTTACCTTCAGTTAAAGTCTTGTAACCCTCTGACTCGGCAAAAGCGGGCACTTACAACTTTGCATCATGAAATGAGCATCATCGATTGGCACAAATAGATTTACGCAACCAATCTAAATAGCATAGTGAATTGGGTGCATTCGAAAAGCATTTTTCTCTGGTGAAATCTACCCATGCATATGCCATGGGCCAATCTGGCCCTGTTTTTTTTGATACGCACAACTTTCATGGCATAGATTAAACTTCTTTATGATAGACATTGTCACCATGAAAATTAATATTATCACATTTGTATCTAAATATGATGGTATCGCAAAATCTATTTTTCGCGATGTATGACTCATTTCCCTGTGACACATCACATGCATATAAGAAAGATTGGAGGAGCATGATGTATTTATTCACCTGAAAACATGCATTATACATTTGTCTCAGACTTAGCTGATGGAAGAAAAAAGAACCTACAGATTGATTATGACAAACATTTCTAGATGAGTTATACAAGCAATTATTAATAGAAATACAAAAACAAAAACAGTTTAAGGGGCCACCACCCGGTGCAATCAGCTCTAAACAGAACAAAGAGCAACTCGGAAGGTACATTTATTACAGATAAACAACCGTAACGTCAGAGGAAAAAATTCCGTTCCAGTATAAATCAAAATATAGCAAATAACATATAATATTTCAAACAATTTAACCAATGAAACGGAATCTAAGCTATTTCAGGCAAGTAATATTTAAAATAAATTGTCAGGTTCTGGGGCAGTCTGTTCCATTCATGTGAACCTGATCCTAACCTCATGCATGTATATATAGGGTGAAACCGCCAGAAAATGTAGAATTCATCTTCACCAATCCTCTCAAATAACCCCCATTTAAGACAAAACTCAGGTTCAAAATACTATTTAACATAATTTAACAAATTATTTGAATCAAGGCAAAACTAAATAGACTTAAATATATCTTCATTTGACGTTTTTTCAGTCTAATTTGGAAGAATTTACTAAATGTGTAGTCTGCCAATTGTATATTTTCTGAAAATCTGACCCATATACGGCTAGATTCTGTGTCTAGGATCTATTCATTTCGTATTTCTGTATCTACCCTATATTTCGAAGATTGGATATTTAGTATATATCCAATATATGCATAGTAGTTATCACGCATATATATAAACACAGATCATTACTCGTAAAAACAAAGTAACATGAATACATATTGTCGCTTTTTCATTGACCTAAAAACATCAAAGTACTCTTTGGAGTGACCAATTGACCCAGTTGTCATGTCAGGTTGGCCCATTTAAGTGGGACGAGCAAGCGAGCAAGCTGAATAAAAAGCATAATGAATGTGATGTGTTTCAGGAAAATGAGTTACAATTCGCAAAAAATGGATTTTAAGATGTAATCATATATAAAAAGAAGAGCTCAAGCCGATTCCAATGATAGTAAAGATTAGGACACCTAAAAAGTATTGCTATATTTTAAGTGTTGTACTTTTATTTTTGGGAAAACAAGTTTGCAATGTTTCCTTATGGGTAATTACCAGTAGAGTAACTAAATATACGACATACACAGCCCTTAAAAACCCAAAGATACATTTAATATAATGTCCTGAAATTTGATTCATAGATTTATAAGACCACAAGCGCCAATCTTCCAAAGAATCAGAACATTTCAATAAAGAGATCTTGTGTAAAAAACACTTTGAAAAATATCAACTTTGCGACTTGTGACTATTTCCCTGGATCACATCATAAATTACATGCATGCATAGTGGAATAGTTCAGGTTAGTAGGTGGGAACTGTCTCTGTTCCTGTAATCATTTGAATCATTAGGTTAACATTGACATTTTCACTACTTTGAACACTATTGAAATATGTACTTAAAACAGATTTTGCCAAATGAGATTAACTAAATTTCTTTATTTAGGGACCTTCTCCAAATTGTTTGGTTTTGTTGAACTGTATTTTGAACTTTTTTTCGGCTGAAATTTGGATTATTTGAGAGGATTGGTGAAGTCGAATTGTACATTTTCACAAC
>OW804100.1:108946857-108970560 GCA_942159475.1 Sthenelais limicola | reverse complement strand
CAGTGGCATCCATAGGAAGATCTGGCACGCCAGAATTGCACTACCAAAATTGTTTTGTACAAATACCGGTATGACAATAAAGAATATTTGAATTGAATTGAATTGAGTTTTACATGTAATAAGATAAGAACATGATGACAAATTGGTGACGGGGATTTTTTTATCAGTTATGGGTGAGGTGCCATGTGCATAATCGGAGAGACCAAATCTGGGATATTTCTGATTGCTCTCGTATCAAAATTTCTAGTTTGTCCAACAGTTACATATCTTTGAACGTGTACCATATCAACAGAACAAAAGACCCAATAAGTGTGGGCAGGACCTATAGGACTGTGTGAGGACCTATAGGACTGGTGACCTGGAGGTCTATATGGGTTGGGGTGCAACAATAGCCTCATAAGGCAGCAAGGCTTATATAACATCATGCACGTCTGGCTTACCAGTCATACCAGCCCCTCAGTGCACACGTACTAAACTCTCTTATTTATTTATTTATCTATTCATTTATTTATTTATTTTGCAAGATTACAGATGGCATGGTCGCGGTGACGGGTTTCCTGTGTTAATAACTATATGTCATGGTATATGATTTGTGATTCGTTTTTTTTTGTTTTTTTTTTCAAAAATTAAACAGATTTTATTTCGAAACAATATCCCATAGGTGACACTTTTCATGGGTGGAATAACGAATTATAACTAGAAATAGCAACGCAATAAACTCTACTGGACGATTACTGGGTGTAAGTAATTCGTATAAATTTATGATTAATTCATATCCTAGTTGTCAGAGGGGGCGGGGCTTGAAGGGGGAGGGGGGAGCGGAGCTGGACAAGAAAATCTAGCAAAACTGTCTTATACTCCAAGGGGAGTGATCTATAGTGTTACATAATAGATAGCCTAAGGACAAAGGCTGAATAAGCTGGTGTAGTACCAGTAATACACAAGTCCAGCTTATACACGGTTAATCCTATATTAAGTACATATAATGTACACAAACTCACTATATATGGGTCAGATTGTCAGAAAATGTACAATTCATCTTCACCAATCCTCTCAAATCACCCACATTTAAGACAAAAATAAAGTTTAAAATACAGTTCAACCTAACCAAATACATTGCTAGAATCAATGCAATGTCAAATATACTCGAATTTACCTAGTATTGGCCAAATTGCAGCCTAATGTAGCAGAATTTACTGAATGTGTAGAGCTGACAATTGTACATTTTCTAAAGATCTGATCTTATGTCCCTGGAGGAAACAATAACACTACCTCCTCCAGGGCTTGGGTATACTTCCTCCTGTATCAATAGACGGAAGATTTAGCCGGGATTGTGGGACATGGAATATTATATTCATTATTTGATATATGGGTCAGATTTTCAGAAAATGTACAAACATTTAGTAAATTCTACTAAATTTGGCTGAAAAATGATGAATACTGGGTATAATCTGGGTATATTTGGTATCGCATTGATTTAAAGTATCTGCTTTGTTATGTTAATCTATATTTTGAAGCTCATTTCTGTCTTAAATATGGAATATTTGAGAGGATTAATGAAGGTGAATTGGACATTTTCTGAAGATCTGACTCATATTTATATTATGTACCTCAAATCTTGAATCTAAGCTCGAATTTGAGGCTTTTCCGATAGTTTGCAGAAAAATAATTTCCTGAAAGCATCTAATCAAGTTTAATGGAAATAGAAGTACAAAATAATGCTTTAATATGCCGTTTAATAAAATAAATTTAATGGACTGAATTCATCGTCTGATAAATAATATTCAATGCATTATTCCCCCACTAAATATGCCATCTAGCACTTGGGACCAGGTCATCCCCATTACATTTCTATAAATAAATTTAATGTAATTTACCTAGCACTCGACCATTGGTAGAACAATAGCCTGTAATAGTTCCTCTTGGCCCCTACATATTAAATCTAAAATTGAACTTTCTCCTCTTCTCTCAAGTTAAGGAAAATACTATACTGGAAGATCTGGAATTTATTTCAGAAGTGTATGTAAGTGCAGATATGTATTTTGTTAGAGTCGTTGTAACATGAATGATAAATAAAGATATTATTGTGGAATCCTACAGGTTTATTGTACAGATGTATAGTAACGTGGTCAAATAACATGTATGGAAATATATTAAAACCTATATTCGGTATATTTAATTAAAGGAATATTAAGTTAAATAAGTGTGCTACAACGTGTATAACAATTTGTACGAATAAATAGTATCTTGAATTGAAACATTGAAACATTAAGGAATTTCTGTAGTCCATGTGCCCTTCTTGGCCCGTTGCCAAAATAAGACAGACAGAATCTTGAAACTTTCAATCGTTTCCTTGTCTTTTTTCTTTTTCTCATCTTTGGCTAGCTAACCAAAACAAATCCCACCACCATCTCCTCCTCCTCCCGCTACCTAGACTGTTGACAAATTTGTCCTTTTTGGGTCAGATTTTCAAAAAAGGTACAATTGGCAGCTCTACACATTTAGGAAATTCTGCTAAATAAATTAGGCTGAAAAATGATGAATATCGGGTATATCTGAGTATATTTGGTATCACATTGATTTAAAATATCAGTTCTGTTATGTTAAACTGCATTTAGAAGCTAATTTTTGTCTTAATTATGGGTTATTTGAGAGGATTGGTGAAGACGAATTGTACATTTTCTGAAAAATCTTACCCATATTTAACCAAAACAAATCCCCCCCCCCCCCCCCCCCACCACCATCTCCTCCTCCCGCTATCTAGACTGTTGACAAATTTGTCCTTTCAACTTCAAATGGCGCAGAAAACGCAGACGACATTTTCTTGGCAGCGCGCCAAAAAAAAAACGCCATTGTTTTCCCACCCGGACATCGCCCGTTAAAGTGTCATGTTATGTTTTCCTCAAGAGTTCACAATTTGGATTTTATTTTTTCTTAAAATTTACGTTCTTGGGGTTAATGTTTAAGACATTTCCCTGAAGGGACCACGAGCAGACGATAGGCTTCGTACGGGGCGTGCCAAGAATGTTTAGAAGGTTGAAACTCAAAACATAAACATTAGAAATAACATTATGTCATAATTAACCGATCACGCTGAAACAAATGGAGTCTTTATATGAATGTACTTTTGATGTTTTTACCGATTTATGCAGAAGCAATTTCCTAAGAATTGGCAAGTGTAATTTGATCAGAGTTTATCTTTAAATGTATTTGTTACGGTGCAATTTCTACTACAAACTGAACAATTACACTTTTGATAATTTCTCCACTTTTTTCTTTTTACCGATTCATCGATTTTTTAGAATTTGCCAAATCGCTAGCCTAGAAACAATGCAATGCCAAATATACTCGAATTTACCTAGTATTGACCAAATTGCAGCCTAATTTAGCAGGATTTACTAAATGTGTACAGCTGCCAATTGTACATTTTCTGAAAATTTAACCCATGTACACAGTCTAATAAAGACATTGATAACAAATAAACCAAACATTGTGAATTAAAGGTTGACCTTGCCGTGTTCAGTACCGCACTAACACAGGTAAGACAATGCACCCCACGGGACGCACCAGGGGGTAATCACCCCCTATAATTACCCCCCATTAGTCACACTCAGCTGGTATCAAAGCTCAGCACATGTGTGTACTCCATGTTTTATGTACGATTATGCACCGTCTATAGTGACTATTACTGTCAAATTGCTATCGACTCTCTCAATGTCGAAATAATGAATAAAAATGTACGACAGAGCGATACTTCCTTCTCTAACATGACAGGATGGACATCCTTCTACATTAGGCCAACAATATATTAGCTGTTTCTGTTTTAATGCAGCTAGAAATTAGACGGAGTTGGGTTCGGGATTTGTTTATTTAAAAAGAAACATTTAAACAATTAATGCACAGCTTGAGGTCCAAAAGAGATTATTTCTAATAAAAGGAAAACAGAAATTTCGTTTTTTCTCCTAATTATGAGTTGCGATTCATACATTTCTGTACAAGGTAGAGACCTTTCTTAGGCAGCTGGAAACACAGATTTATGTTCTTTTGGCCTCATGGACATGAAAGAGTCTAGATAGATCATTCCATAATTGCCCCCTGCGTCGTTAGTGCACGTGGGTATGATTGATTGATAATTGATTGATGATTGATTGATCAGGACACGGCTGTAAAACTGTATTAGGGTGAAGTTGCCAGAAAATGTACAATTCAACTTCACCAATTCTCTCAAATAACCCAAATTTCAGACAAAAATAAAGTTCAAAACACAGTTCAACCTGACCAAACAGATTGCTAGGATCAATGCAATGCCGAATATACTCGAATTTACCTAGTATTGACCAAATTGCAGCCTAATTTAGCAGAATTTACTAAATGTACACAGTTGCCAATTGTATATTTTCTGAAAATCTGAGCCATTAATGGGTGGAGGAGATGGGTGCCATGATAGCAGTCCTAATGTCATTTAATTATTATATAATGACTGTATTATGGGTATAGAGGGGGACATTACTGTTAATATTATAGTAGTAGTGTCCCAGCTTAACAACGGATGAATTTAATTGTTTTAAATCATTTCCTAGTCATCAAGCTGTTTCCACATTGATAAGCCATTAAGGTAATTATAAACCCATTCTACCCGACCCCGGTACCCGACCCACACAAACTGCAGATTCTATAATGTATCTGATAACAATAGGTTGTAAGGCAGTAGGTTGTATCTATGACATAAGAAAGAGCCATAAAGGATAAACTTCTATAAATAAATGTATCTTTCAAAATGTAAAGTACCAGAACCTTGATGTCATCAACCGTGTTTAAATACTTTTGTGACGAATGAGAACTACTGCATATTTGTAGAACTTCTGTCAATAAAATTTGTTAAAAAAAAAAGTAAGGCAAATGTATCATACCAAACCTGACGCACCAATCTATTTTTAGAATAACAGGAAACTCAACCACAAAAAATATTTAAAGCGGAATTCAAACTTTGGTGAAATAACACGTACATGTCTCAATAACCTAGTGACCTATTCTTTAATATATTTTTCTAATTTAATATCAGACGAATCCGGCATGATTTCAACGAAGGGATTCTGTCCCAATCAAAGAACGGTCTGACACTAATGTTTTGAAGAAGCTAAATTATACCAGTATTCCCCAGGCAATCACATTAGAAATAAACCCGGTAATTAATTACATGCCAGACACCCACCAGAGACGAAGGACTGATCATGGGTCAGATTTTCAGAAAATGCACAATTCAACTTCACCAATCTTCTCAAATGACCCAAATTTTAGACGAAAATAAAGTTCAAAATACAGTTCAACCTAACCAAACAGATTGCTAGAACCAATGCAATGCCAAATATACTCGAATTTACCTAGTATTGACCAAATTGCAGCCAAATTTAGCAGAATTTACCAAATGTGTACAGCTGCCAATTGTACATTTTCTGAAAATCTGACCCTGGTATCATTTTAAATGGAGTCCGACATGAAAACCAATTACATTCCTCATTTTATCTTCCTCTCGTTTCTCTGATGACTCTCGCGAGAACATGCGAGAAAAAACTGATTGATATTGATCGCGCATGCGCGCCAGGTCAGCATGTTCCCACGAGGGGGCGCCAAAACGTAATGACCTTGGTTTAGAGGTCAACTTCCTGCCAACACGAGGAGAATGGATTATTTATTAATTAGGATTCTGATTAAAATATCATCATTCATCGCTGTAATGAGCTCAATCAAGCTGAACTATTTATGAAGTGAAATCAGAAACAAATAAGATTATTGGATCTAATTGGTAATTTAATACCATTTATAAGCCTCAAATGAATACAAAAAATTATATGATAAAATCTAACCTTGGGGTTTTTTGCGCAAGTAAACTACCATAGAATGTTAATGATAGTAGGCCTATATTACCCTTTATTTATCTTAATTAGAATGACCTACAAATAATACTTTTCTGGGTTTCTTTTGCATATTTATTTTACGATTAAAATGAGTGTGATGAACTTAGGGTAATATTTGTGTGTATTTGGGTATACTGGTGTGCAGCTAATTAAGCACAGGTGTACCTGCAGTTTCTACCCTAGAACAGGTGTGGGTTACAACCCAGTACAAGAAGCTGGTATCACTTTCTGGTATACAGAAACACAACTGTGTTTAATTGACCTAATTAGTGCCTGTTGGCTATTGTTACCGCCATGCCTCGTCTGTGGTAGCATGGTGTAAGGGTAAAGGGGGGGGGGGGGCAAGATGGAGGGGGATGTGTGGGGGTAATGTAGGATGGGTTTGTTTTGAATGACTTTTTGGGGGGAGGGAGGGTTCATCTGAGGTGAACAGAGGATTGATGTTTGTAGCTAACACCACTATGTGGCAAATGACGCTAAAAAGAGATTCCTTGTAAAGGGTAGTTTTTCCTAGTCACCCTAACATGGTGGGGTTTTTTTGGGTTTTTTTTCCAGATTTCGGTTTTGTTGGTTTTTTTTTAAATCCAAGACCAAGTCCAAGTCTAGGGTAGACTCTATTATAATCTGGGACTAGTACAGAATGACCATGAGTCGGATTGTCAGAAAATTTAAAATTCGCCTTCATCAATCCTCTCAAATAACCCACATTAAATTTTAAGACAAAAATGAGCTTCAAAATGCAGTTTAACATAACAGAACTAATACTTTAAATCAAGGCGATACCAAATATACTCAGGTATACCTGGTATTCATCATTTTACAGCCTAATTTAGGAGAATATCCTAAATGTGTAGAGCTGCCAATATTACATTTTCTGAAAATCTTACCCCCATACTGCTGTCTGCATACCACACTTAGACAGGTAATAAGGGTAATTGTGTCTACTGGCCCCCATACCCACCTGTACCCTAAAGTATCATATCTTCCACACAACCCATCACTCAACCACACCAACCACGCCCCCCTCTGACCCCCACCCTCTTATTGGGTCAAGGACAGGGTCATGTTTGAGGTCATGACCTAGAAAGTGAAGGTCAGGTCAGACTATTGCCTGGAACATCTTGAGAAATGTTTCCCGTGGCCCAGTCAACATCAAAATTACCGACTTATCAACCCAATTTTTAATTACAAAATGAAGTTGTTAGCAGGCAAAGTATTCATAACTCTTTAAAATACACAAGAACTCTTTCATTCAAGGAATAATTCTGGCAAAGTTTCGGTTGTTAAAATTAAAGATTTTAGTCCTCGGGTGCCACCATATGGGTGGTCACGCCCCCGAAGTTTTTTTTAAAAAGTAAAATGAGTGTTCTACAGGTTTTAAAGTGCTCTCAACCTCAGACAGAAAATTAATGACTTATTACTGATGTACTTCAAGAATTACTTTTCTGATAATTCTTCAATGAATTTTCTGTGAGGTGTTTTTTAATTGAGTTGATTCATTCCCTTCATCTCTAATTTTCTGATAAAAAGTTCAAGACATAGATGACACTTTTCAACTGAATCCATCCCAGCATGCATTGTAACAGACATGCGCAGTGGCACATGATGCAACTCCCCTATTGTTTACAGCTCGTGCCTCGACACGCATACATTTATAACTAATGATGGCAACTGTTTGTAAGGTAAAGTAGGCGTAGCCAGGAGAGCAGGGGGCGTGGTCGGGCGAGGGCAGGGGGCGGGGCGAGTGTGGGCCAGGTGAGTAGTTAATTGTTAATGAGGGTTAATTAGAGTAGTAAGAGCGGGTGAGTGACAGGTGGAGTGACAAATGGGCGCCGCTTCAACCCCGGGGAAACAATAACAGCCACTGGGCGGGTGCAAATGTAGGAGTTAAGTTGCTGGAAAATGTACAATTCACCTTTACCAACCCT
This sequence comes from Sthenelais limicola, assembly GCA_942159475.1. NCBI lineage: Eukaryota > Metazoa > Annelida > Polychaeta > Phyllodocida > Sigalionidae > Sthenelais > Sthenelais limicola. The sequence continues at coordinate 108,962,717 of OW804100.1, read as the reverse complement.
CTCAAATATCCTTAATTCAAGACAAAATACAGTTCAACTAAAGTGAAGAAATGATATTTGTTGTAACTAGTGATGTTGTTTAACGTCCCGCGGTCCAGATTACTTAGAATTTAATGATATTCAATGACTGATTCACATGATTTTTCAATAAGTTATTAGTGACAAAGTAAAAGCAAGTTTCCTATTTATTATACATGATCAGGGCCGTGAACATGGAAAGGGCAAACAATCTGGAGGCTCTATACCAGGGGGTCCGGGGGCATGCTCCCCCAGGAATTTCATTTTGCAAAATGAGTCCTATAAGGGCTTTCGAGTGATATTTCGTTTTTTGATGATTTTTAACGACTAAATACGAAATTCCCTGACTTTTAATGACCTTAAAAATGTAATTATATTTGTTGTGATGAGTGAAGTTGCCAGGAAATGTACAATATACTCATATAAACCTAGTATTTAGCCTTTTACAGTCTTAATATATAGCAAAATGTGCTAAGTGTGTCGACTCAATCGAGTGTACATTGTCACACACCATGAGCTGGGTCTACCGGCGGGACGTTATCTGATGTGGACAGGTTATTCTCAGATGATGGACTATAAACAGGGTCAGACCTTCAGAAAATGTACAACTGGCAGATCAACACCTATACATGTATAGTAAACTCTGCTAAATTAGGCTGAAAAATGGTCAACAATAGGTATATCTGAGTATATTCGGCATTGCCTTGATTCAAACAATCTGTTTGGTTATGTTAAACTGTATTTTGAACCATATTTTTGTCTTAAATTTGGGTTATTTGAGAGGATAGGTGAAGGTGAATTGTACAATTTCTGGCGATTTCACCCAACAGTATCTGTGGCATCAGGAGATGGCAGAATATTGGCTCCGTGGAAATTAGTAATGTATGTCTAAATTTAGCCCTCGTCCCTAAGGCTGTTATGTGTAGGGTGCTATGTACTGCTACCCCCCATTTTAAATTTCGTTTTTCACAAAGAAAACAAATCTAAGATTTAGACATACATACACAAGTCTAGAGTAAATTTGGTGAGATTTATTTGTGGCAATAGCAGAGAATGTGGCATTAATAATCCCCGTGAGAATAATGTTTTATTATAAACCGGCCAGAAAACAAGACAATATTTAGAAGGACTAGTGAATGAGTGGACAGAGGAGGCAGTAAGGTGTGACTTTCTGCACACGGTGTATAAAATATCTCGCCAACCCTCCTTTCACCCGATACACTGCACCAGGGTATTGTGTACGTGGGAGGTTAGCCTTGCTATTGTTCCACCCGTTAACGTTACACACAGACAATTAGTACCTACACTAGTATTTGAGATCTACTTGGTGGTAGAAAGGTTTTAATTGTGGAAACTTTGTGAGAAAGATTCAATTATTATCTGATTTCTTTGTTTTTCCACATGTATTTTCTGGCTATTCGGTGTATATCTTCCGCCCCCCCCCCCCCCCCCACCCCACACACTCTTTCTCCTCTGTTTCTCTCTCTCTGTCTCTGTCTCCTCTCTCCCTCTGTCTCCTCTCTCTCTCTATCTCTCTCTCTTTCTCCTCTCTCTCTCTCTCTGTCCATTTTCCCCTTTCTCTTCCCCTCTCTTTCCTCTTCTCGCTTCTCCCTCTCCCCCTCCCTGTTTTGCTCTCTCCACCTCCATTCTCCCCTCCCCACCCTCTCCCTCCTCCTCCCTCCTACTCCAATATTTACACAAATGTAAAACCGTATTTCCCTAAGTCATTACCGCTATTATTCCCGATCCACAAACAAGAGAGAAAACCATTATTTCCCATGATTCACAGACACAATATTACGTCACAAGACGCCATGTTTCCTGGCACAGTGCCAACTATATGTGTCAGACAATAGCCTCACAATCACCTCCATACATTAACCCATTAGTCTATATGGGTCAGACTTTCACAAAATGTACAATTGGCAGCTCTACACATTTTAGGAAATTTTGCTAAATTAGGCTGAAAATGATGAGTACCGGGTATATCTGAGTATATTTGGTATCACATTGATTTTAAATATCAGTTTTGCTGTGTTAAACTATGTTTTGAAGCTCATTTTGGGATATTTGAGAGGATTGGTGAAGGCGAATTGTACTTTTTCTGAAAATCTGACCCATATATGCACTGTGTATTTAGCTTATTTATGCCCATCTATGGGTTGTACCCTTCAGCTATACCAGTCATAAATCACAACACAAAGGGTCCCCATCACCCATTACCTGATCAACTCGTTAGCACAAAGATGGTAAACCTATTTATTATCTATTAAACCCTCATAATGATTGAAATACTGTGTATTTAGGTAGATTAATAATAATTAATCGATTTTGTTGCCATTGATTCCATTATCATGTATTACTAAGTATTAATAAGTTTAAATCAAATTTGAAATATATACAATACTAAATCTCTGGTTTTTCTTAACTTTATTTGGAGATTAAATTTTTCTTGTGGATGTGATGTCTATGTGGCAAAACATATTATACTCCACCAGAATCAAATATAATTATGTGAATTAACATTCTCAAATGAGCAAAAATACTACAAATCGCTTGAATAGGAAAGAATTGTGATAGTAAAATAAGAATTACTAAGTTTAAATCAAGATATACAATACTAAATATATTACTTTTTCGTCAGTTTATTTCAGAATTAAATTACTCTAGAGACTCCGCTAGTAAATGTATGTGACTTGATATGATAAAATGGGCAAAAATACTGCAAATCGCTTGAACATGTGAATAGGAAAGAATGGGGTAGTTGCATAGCCGCCATTTTGAATTTTGATTCACATGGAATTATGGGAGTAGTGGTACAGTATAACATCTATAGAAAACATGTCATCTTTAGGTTGGAATATTTATCAACATCCGTATGTTTTAGATGTTTCTATAACACACAACTCATCTTTCCCATCATGCATTTGGTTTCTACAGATCATTTACACAACATATGATTATATGATTATTGTTGAAAACATTCTTGCAATTTTCAATGAAATTGTTGCTAAATATTTGTATGTCAGATTCGAGCTAAATCTATCCCAGCATGCACTGTCATAGACATGCGCGGTGAGACATGCAAATCCACTATTATAATCGTAAAGTAAGAATTTTAATTAGAAAATTAGAGGTAAAGTTTACACCGACTATAATGGTGGGAATAGAGGTAAATGTTTGTAGACGTACAATCCTATATGGGTCAGATTTTCAGAAAATGTACAATTGGCAGCTGTACACATTGAGTTAATTCTGCTAAATTAGGCTGCAATTTGGCCAATACTAGGTAAATTCGAGTATATTGAATATTCGGCATTGCATTGATTCTAGCAATCTCGTTGGTTAGGTTGAACTGTATTTTGAACTTTATTTTCGTCTGAAATTTGGGTTATTTGAGAGGATTGGCGAAGGTGAATTGTACATTTTCTGAACGTCTGACCGATATAGGCAAACATACACAATGGGAGGGTTAAGCCTCTAGCCTAACAACACAGGGTTAATACCAGTAGTTACCTCATCATGGCCGCTAGGTAAACTGACCAGTAGTGACCGGTTACATCTATAGTAGTGGTCAGTTGTAGCCCTAGACCCTTTAATGGTCAGTTATCTATAGAGCTTCAGCTTCCATTATGGCCACATTTTTTATCTGATATTTAGATGTTTTCATGAACTTTAGAAAGTTTTGTGTATAAAAAAAGGAATCGGATGTGGCTTTATCTATTCATCTGAATTATACTGTACTCTAATTCTTTATCTATTTATCTGAACTATACTGTACTCCAATTTCAAACCCAAAAACATAACCTTGTTTTATCAATATATTCATTTACTCATATTTCTAAAAGAGTGGAAGAAATCTGGGAAAGTGCACAAAACTTAGATAAGTTCTTTTTTTAACAAAATTTCAAGATTTTCAAGACGCTTTGAACGTTTTTAAGGATATCCCAAATTTATTTATTCAAAATTGAAATTCAAGGCTTTCAAAATATTCCAAGACCTTTTGAACATTTCCAACGATATTCAAAATCTATTTATTCAAAAATTTCCCCCAGAGATGTTTCCGAGAAATTCTAACTTTATTATGCACCTTCACAATGCTTCCATCCATAGAAGTTGGCAGCGACTTGACAAGACTTTCAACCTATAGACACAGTGTCAGCACTCTGTGTAATACATGTGTGTATTATGTATGTGTATAATGTATTATAGATACATGGACATTACATTATACACTAGTACTACATGGTCAGCTGGAACCAGTGAAGGCTAGGACACACACAGGACAAATGGCAGATTATCATGAAAGCACATAATTTATAGGTTAATGTATTGGTACAGACTTAGTGTAATGGTATGTATAACTATGTATGGTACGGTAGCTGTATAAATATGGAGCCTTTAAGAGAGAAGGAGAACCGAACCTATATGAGGCTACTATCTGGCATGTGGGAAAATAACACAGAATTTCAAAAAAATATTGGTTAAATATCACATTTTCACATTCCCCCCATCGTTCACGAGAGCACAGAACAGCTTCTAAAATATAACATTTTAGAACCAAGTATTAACTAAAATATTTGGAGCAGGAATAGGAGGACGAGGGGAGGGAGAGGGAAAAGAAGAGGGAAGAGGAGGTGGAGAAAGAGAAGGAGGTAGAGAAGTAGAAAGAGGACGGGGAGAAGGAAGAGGAGGAAGAGAAGGACGAGGAGTAGGAGAAGACGAAGAAGAAGTGGAAGGCCCAAGAGTAACAGTCTAACGAAGGACTGGTGATACTTCCTAGCACAAGAAAAGATACAGAGAGAAAGGAGACCTTGGAGTGTGACAAGAAGAAACACTATCTTCCTATATGTGGGTTGTCACAACACTCCAAAGGCCTTATACCCCTATTATACACCCCCCCCCTACCCAACCCCCACACCCCACCCCCAAACCCTAGAAGCCATCACACGACCCCACCATTCACTGACAAGTGTATAAAAATAGACACTCAGTCTATAGGCGGACAATAGGGCAAATCGCGTGGACGCAGGTTATTCTATTAAGCCCTCAGGTGCTATTGTATTGTGGGTGGCTTTAGAGTCAAGGCTTTGTGACGGGTGGGTATTCACACACGTGTACATCTGGAGCAGAATAATCCAATTACAATAGGACTTTATATACTTTATATTCAATGTTTCCTGTGCTATAGTTGTAGTAAGATAAATTGAGCTTTATATACTTCATATTCAATGTTTCCTGTGCTATAGTTGTAGTAAGATAAATTGAGCTTTATATACTTCATATTCAATGTTTCCTGTGCTATAGTTGTAGTAAGATAAATTGAGCTTTATATACTTCATATTCAATGTTTCCTGTGCTATAGTTGTAGTAAGATAAATTGAGCTTTATATATTTATATTCAATGTTTCCTATGGTATAGTTGTAGTAATATAAATTGAGCTTTATATACTTTATATTCAATGTTTCCTGTGCTATAGTTGTAGTAAGATAATGTGAGCTTTATATACTTTATATTCAATGTTTCCTGTGGTATAGTTGTAGTAAGATAAATTGAGCTTTATATACTTTATATTCAATGTTTCCTGTAGTAAGATAAAGCAGAGGAAGCTAGAAGTGAGTGAGATTGGTTGCTTTACGCCATCAACACATGGAAGGTAATATCTTAGTACTACTAAGGTTATATATCAAGGGCGGGAGAGCTGAGAGGTAGCTTCCAATAATAGCTTAAATTAGCTATTAAATCGTGCAATAATAGCTCAAAGGTTACAATCTAAAAGTAATATAGATCCACCATAAGACCTTCACTAATCGGCTTGTACTTGACAGGAGTGAGTCAAGGACCATAGGCTATACCTGTATGTGCTAATCCTTTACCTGCAGCCTTCAATAGGAGCAACTATTGGCTTGTAGCGCACCCAGTGATGGCATCCTGCATATGGGTCAGATTTTGTGAAAATGTACTCTACATATTTGGTAATTTCTGCTAAATTCTGCTAAAAATATGATAGATATAAGGGTATAACCGAGTATATTTTTTATCACATTGATTTAAAGTATCAGTTCTGTTATGTTAAACTGCATTTTGAAGCTCATTTCTGTATTAAATGTGAGTTATTTGAGAGGATTGGTGAAGGCGAATTGTACATTTTCTGACAATCTGACCCATATATGACCGGTACTTGAGATAGTAATCTAGTCTAAAGTATTCCCATACAGTCCGCTAACGTTAATTTGTGCAGAGACTCAAGTTGGCTTCAGTCGGATTAAATGAAATAAGTTTTATCTTAAGACATTTTGACACATTTATATATAAGCCAAAGCCAATTCAAGCATTTCGACACTCCGACTATTTTCTTCATTTTATAGTAAATTATTGGATTTTAGATCATAAATTACGGAATAAAAGAAAATTATAATATGTATAAGTTGGGAAAGTCTTTAATTAGCTTTTTTGGTAAAAAGAAAAAAATCTTATTTCGTCTGGGTATGAATTAAATTAGAAAAGAAGAATAATCCACATTCGTTCAACCAGATTTGTTGTCATTAAAGATTAGATTAAATGTCAGGGCGATCTCATTAAACCCATTGATTACCAACATTAAAGCAAGACAAGTTCCAATTATCTGAGGGAGAAACTTTCCTTTGGTGGCCAGCAGCCAAACGGTGGCCATTAGGAAGCAGGGGTCGTTTGACCTTGACTTGACCTTGCACTGAGGTGTAGAAGATCCCCCTGGCGGCTTGATGGATCATTAGGCCGGGAGGGAGGATGTACCAGCCTCTGGGTGCAGTGGTGGAGCCCCCCTCATGGTGGGTGGGTGGGGGCGGGTGAAGCAAGGTGAGCATGTTTACAGGCTGTCCATCATGACCTCCCCCAGCAAGGACTACTTACTGTGATGTACATAAAGTACATGTAGTTCACACTGGTAGTTGTTCAGCTCATGTGGGACTGCCCTCCCTGCATCTTCTGGTTTAATATTGTTTTCATTCATGCTCAGCCACTGTATGGGGCGGTCAGCCACTGTATGGGGCGGTCAGCGACTGTATGGGGCGGTCAGCGACTGAAATAAGCAGTCAGTGACTGGACCAGACGGTCAGCGACTGAAACGACGATTAGCGACTGAAACAAGCAGTCAGTGACTGGACTGGGTGGTCAGCGACTGAAACAAGTAGTCAGTAACTGGACTGGGCAGTCAGCGACTGAAACAAGTGATCAGCGACTGGACGGTCAGCGACTGAAACAAGTGATCAGCGACTGGACGATCAGCGACTGAAACAAGTGATCAGCGACTGGACGGTCAGCGACTGAAACAAGTAGTCAGCGACTGGACGGTCAGCGACTGGACGGTCAGCGACTGAAACAAGTAGTCAGCGACTGGACGGTCAGCGACTGAAACAAGTAGTCAGCGACTGAAACAAGCAGTTAGCAACATTTGCTGTTGTTGCTCCATTAACATGATCACATTGCCCAGAGCAGGAGGAGGAGAATGATGCATGTTTATAGCTCACACCCCTGCAGGCCCACACAGCCTGGCCTCCTCTATACACTTGCTGCAACTTGGCATTGAGTCACTACAGTCCGCCCAAGAGCAATTAAGCTTTGGGAAAGTTCACTATGACAGGTATTTGATATTAATCTAGTAAGTGGCTGACTATATACTCAATGAAAAGTACCATTTATATCATATGGAATTTGTGGCAAAAAATAAACACGTTTAAAAAAAATATGGGTTGGGGCAACAAGGGTAGTGGGACAGGTACACACCCAGGGAGTGGGTCTGATTCCCACCTGTGATAGCCAGTCTTTCCTACCTAGGGTCACAATAGCTATTATTGGAGTTTCCAATAATAGCTTAAATTAGCTATTAAATCTGGCAATAATAGCTCAAAGTATACAATATAATTATTGGTATAATGGCTTAAAGCCTAATCAGTTTGATCTGGACACATTAGTAGATTCCCAATTTCTTTCAAATTATTTAAGGCATTATTAAAAGGCTTCGACGTTCATGAAGTGAAATCGGTTAAGAATGTGTAGATAGGTCGATAATAGGGAATATTACACATTAGTCCTGAATCGGCTTGCCTCAAGCCTTTGAGTGCCTGTCCAACAAAAACTAAATATTACGGACTATCTGTATGCTAAATTACAAGTAATGAAATTTGAACATTTCGCTGATATTTTCAATACATTTGTGACAATAAAAAGGCCACAGGGTCATAGCATACATAGGCAGAGGGCTCACAATCTATCAAATAATATAACGGTGTTCGGTGATTGGACGCCTAGCGCTAACGGATTTCCTTACCCAGGAGCCTCCTACTCGGATTCTAATGACATTTTCCGATTTGGAGCGAGAGGGTTTGACTTTCCCTCAGTTTAGAAGGATTTCTCCATAGCCGAGACTGAGTCAACCAATACTGGATGGACTATAAACGTGGCCGGAGGGGTGGAGTGTGGCTGGAGGCACGGCACATTTACTGCGGTAATAAGCTGCGATGTGCCGTATGTATGTGCAGAGGTGTTTATATAGCTAGACATATTCTCTGAAACACTGCAATTAAACCAAAATATCCAAATAATTCTCCATATACATACATTGTGTATTTGTGTACTATTCGTCATGTATTTCCCCTTTAGCGACTGCCCCTGTTCTGTATAACTTGTAGTGCACATCATATCAACTTTGCTGTATCGTGATTCTTTAAACACAAGCTTTATTATCATGATTTCTAACAGAACCGCAAATTTCTTACATGGTTGAAGTCGCCAGAAAATGTACAATTCACCTTCACCAATCCTCTCAAATAACTCAAATTTCAAACAAAAATAAAGTTCAAAATGCCTAACCCAACAGATTGCTAGAATCACTGCAATGCCAAATATACTCGAATTTACCTAGTATTGACCAAATTGCAGCAGAATTTAGCAGAATTTACTAAATGTACATTTTCTGAAAATCTGACCCAATAGTCAAAAAATACTCAGTTGATATTTTGACAGCGCAAGCTTTGATAAATATGGACATATTAAGTTGCAAGTGTGATAAAATACTCCAATCTTACATAAACTGTGTTCACGCCATAGAGTTCATGGGAAAAGCTAACCCCCCCCCCCCCCCCCCGCCCACCCCACCCACCCTCCCCAATGGAGGAATCGAGGGGGTGGGGGGAGGGGGGTGAATAACTCAGATATGAGTAACTCGACAGCCATGCGTGCGATACATGGGTCTGGAGTCACTCAGAGCAGCATATAAACAAAGAACCAGATACCTCTAGGCTTATATACTCAGTACTTATACAACACGAGCCCACATTTCACTTACTACTTAGGACTAAAATGTCTCTGTTTATATCATGTGGTGAACCAAGGCTTTCAAACCAGAAATGAAATCCTTTAGAAATATAATCCAGATGTGTCATAATTTGGAGGAAAATATCAACTTAATGGTGATGTTATCAACCGATCGACAAAGTTTAAACTTAGCCCTTGACAGAAAATATGTACTTACATCATTTGAAATTGATTTTCATTTTTGGTAAACCTAGCTGTGGTGTTGAGTCATGGATGTTGATGGTAGATGAAATATTATAAATCTATTATCCGAGACCTGCTCAAAGGTATCTCATGTAGGCATATCCAGAATCGTAACAGCCCGTTCTCACACAAACTAACACACTCCCAAAGTCATATATGAAGTCAAAAGTGAAAATAAATTATATTCCAAGTGAGAAATTAAAAAAAAGTGTTCCATAACTCCCAGGGGCTGAGCAACGTGTAAAATGATCGCTCTCCCCCCTCAGGCTCTTTGACTTTGGTCGCGACACAAGATGGGTGTCAAATGGTTGGAATAACAACATAGACGAACGATATTTAGCTGTAAAACATTAGTTATATAGAGAGACTGATAGCTTGGTCACCAACTAATAACAGTAGCACTCATAAAACAGTAATATGAATAGCTATGAATCCAAAATGAGCTCCAAGAGCTGGATTTGTGGTGTGGAGGGGAAAGTTTGTGTAACGACACTACCATTCATACACCGACTAAATCCTCACCACATTGACAAAGTGATAATCCTAAATCCTGCTATATCAGGCTGATCCTAGATATGACGTGATAATCCGTACATCCTACATCCATAATCGGTCATAATCCTACCGTATTTATGATAATAATATGATTATAACATCGCCGCTAAGCTTACAACCCATGTGCGTACCGTACCGTACGTCAACCATAGCACATGTGCTCTCTCCGAGCCTGACACTGTATCGTAAGATCCACTGAAAAACTGGCTTTTTTCGGCTGAACTGACCTGTAAAAGGGTGTTTAACTGACCAGTCCTGGGTTAAGGAGTAGGTTGGTGGTCAGAAGGTGTTGTGCTGGTCAGTTAGTACCAGGTACAGCAGATAAAGCTGTGGTCAGTGCAAGAGCCGGACCCGCACTGAGGGAGAGAGCTGGGGGAGGTAGTGTTGTGGTACGACGCGAGAGGGCAGTGTGTGTTGTAGACTAGCGCGCGGCTCTGCGGCTATTTATAGATTGTTTGGTTAACCTACTTTTGTCTTTGTTTTATAGCGTGCTTGGTTTATTTAGCCGTAAATAAATTAAGATACACTCCTCAAAGTTTATTCAAATGGGGGGGGGGGGGGGGGGGGGCATTCAGTGTTTAATCAATCAGTGTCTCTTCATATTAACTGACGTAAAAATTAACTTAGCCTACTTAGGCCCTACTGATAGCCAGTAATTGATTTGAAGGATAGGCTTAGGCCTAATTTAAATTGTTAGGCCTAGGCCTACTTTTCGCTTGATAGAAGGTTAAATTTGGCCTGGACAAGTTCCCCTGTGCCCTTGCATTTATCATAAATAAATAGGCCTAACTTTCGTTGTTTCATAGATTATTTTGCAGATCTACCAAAGTCGACCCACATTCTTCAGAAATTTGGCATAGGCCCTACCTAAAGTTTATAACCCTGAATCAAATCCATAATATATTAGTTATACGTTTAATCTCGGCTCATAGTAGCGTTATGCCTCTCAGATCAAATAAGACAGGTAGGTCAGTGATTGGACGCCTACTGCGCTAAAAGTATAATATTTCCCAGCTGGGGAGTAGGCGTCCTAATGGGATTCTAATGACACTTTGATACTTTAAATCAACACGATACCAAATATAGGCCTACCCAGATATACCAAGTAGGACTACTCATCATTTTTCAGCCTAATTTAGCAAAATTTCCTAAATGTGTAGAGCTGCTAATTGTACATTTTCTGAAAAATTCACCCACATATCAAATAACCAACTGAATGTCTACATTCTTTCTTACTAAACATATAATGACGCTTTAGGAATCTATACATGTCTCATGGTGATGTAAATAAGGAGACTGGAGACTGGGAACAAGTCTATGTTGTGAAAGCGACTGAGGGAGTCTGGCAGTAAGGGGAGAGGGAGGGATTGAAGGAGAGACTGGGAACAAGTCTATGTTGTGAAAGCGACTGAGGGAGTCTGGCAGTAAGGGGAGAGGGAAGGATGGATGGAGAGACTGGGAACAAGTCTATGTTGTGAAAGCGACTGAGGGAGTCTGGCAGTAAGGGGAGAGGGAGGGATTGAAGGAGAGACTGGGAACAAGTCTATGTTGTGAAAGCGACTGAGGGAGTCTGGCAGTAAGGGGAGAGGGAAGGATGGATGGAGAGACTGGGAACAAGTCTATGTTGTGAAAGCGACTGAGGGAGTCTGGCAGTAAGGGGAGAGGGAGGGATGGAAGGAGAGACTGGGAACAAGTCTATGTTGTGAAAGCGACTGAGGGAGTCTGGCAGTAAGGGGAGAGGGAAGGATGGATGGAGAGACTGGGAACAAGTCTATGTTGTGAAAGCGACTGAGGGAGTCTGGCAGTAAGGGGAGAGGGAAGGATGGATGGAGAGACTGGGAACAAGTCTATGTTGTGAAAGCGACTGAGGGAGTCTGGCAGTAAGGGGAGAGGGAAGGATGGATGGAGAGACTGGGAACAAGTCTATGTTGTGAAAACGACTGAGGGAGTCTGGCAGTAAGGGGAGAGGGAAGGATGGATGGAGAGACTGGGAACAAGTCTATGTTGTGAAAACGACTGAGGGAGTCTGGCAGTAAGGGGAGAGGGAAGGATGGATGGAGAGACTTAGCACACTGTCAAACCACGTGGCCAGGATTAAGGGGGCTTACAGCCGCCTGTAGTTATCTTAGCCAAATCCTTACTAAGGAGATCTCCAACAGTTGTTTTAGTTATAACCGTCGCATGTGGGGCTCAATCATCATCAATTCTCTCTCATTATTCCATTTATTGGTAGGCTACAGTCTAGGCCCAAAGATTAAAGAGTCCCTTCAAACGAAGGGAAAGCCTCTCACCTCACACCGTAAAGTGCCATTTCCATTGAGACCGGAAAATGTTATAATATTCCCATTAAAACGCCGAGTCTTAGGCGAGGAGACCGATTAGCGAAGCAGGCTGACATACCATTCTATACTGGTCTGAGGGTTTGGACCTAGAGTCTCAGTGGGTACATTTCATGATAAGATCCTGTTTGTTGGATAACAATTCATTAGATGGTAACATGCTAGATATCGCCATATTATTTTAAAATTTGTCTATATCAAAAACAATTTCTAATGTTATATATTATATGATTTCTAAAGTTGGCACTTTACCCGGAAAATACTTAAACGTGAAGCCGAAATAGTGAGAAATTTTAATTTGGGGCAAATTTAGTCACCCAAAACGTGTTCCCATGGCAACCATTGGTCAGCCCCTTTGTTACAATGATTAACGTATGTTTACATTTCTGGATTTCCATATAATTAGTGCACCAGTAATGAGTAGGACCGAAATGGAGGTTATTAATCCTTTTAGTCTCTGTCTAAGGTGGCTATAGCCCCTGGAGTACTCAAGGCAAGGACCAACACAATGTAAACAATAATCTCAAAGTCGCCCCTTTCTTCCTGTATCATTAATTTTGTACACCATACCTTTAGCTATGTAGGCCTACTTTCATTCATTCATTGTTAATAGGGACAAAAGAAATAATAGGTGTGTTTCCGATTTATCTGGCTGAAAACTAGGTAGAGGGGTGGTAACTTTTTAAAAAAAAAAATCTTTTTAGGAAGCCACTTCCCAGGAACTGAAAAAAATGTCTATTTTATAACAATATTTGTTTTAAACATGGGAAATGTGCTTTTTGACAGTTCCGGGTTAGGAAAACCTGTTTTCCTGCTTTTATAAGCTTTTTGTCAAAAGGTATGGTCAAATTTCTGTTAGGCAGGGTAAGGTTTTTCTAGGTAGTGGGGGTAAATCTTTAACCCACCTTTTTTTTTTGCCATATCTTGTGAAATGAATAAAACACTTTGAAAAATATCAATGTTGCGACTTGTGACTCTTTTTTTTGGGGGGGGGGGGGGGGGGGGGGGAATTTTATTCAGGTTGATATGCTGGCTTAGGCCATACTTAATGTGACTCGGGTCAGACCCGGTCTTCCTTCACACCCTGAATTCTCAAGTTTAGCATTATGACATTGGTCATAAGGTCTAGTTTTAATTTAGTTTTAAAGGCTAGGGTTGTTTGGAGGGATTTATATTGTTGGTACAGGTTATTCCACCATAAAAGACCATCATAGCAGAATGATTTTTGGTACAATGAAGACACAGGTCTTTTTAACTCGAAGTTTAATCGAAGGCGTTCTCTAAAATCACAGTTTTCATCCAAAAGCCTAAGTTCAATCCATGGAACCCTACAGAAGTGTAACTGCTTATGGAGGAAACTTTCCTGAAACACATCACTGATCCGACTAGAAACCACCATTTCTGCGAGTGGTGTATGCATACATGCACCTGGCGGCGGTGTTATGACTTACAGACCAACTCTGCCTGTCACGTGTTAGTTGCGGGTGTCTGGACCAATTACATGTCTTCCTATATTATCGCTCACCTCTGCCTCCACCCTGCGCCCTCTATGGGCACTCCCATGCATCATAAAGTAGACACATCCCTCGGTAAAGTGGGAAAATGATGGCATTTGGGCAGGCTTTGAGATGATAGATGTACGAGTAATCCTAGAGGAATGAAATCCAGACGTCAATAGTTGCCATAGTGGGGTGAACTTTGGTATAGGGTGAGCTAGACGATATAAGGGGAGACATGGCGGCTTGATAGGGTTTTTATTCACCCTTTTACCACAGATATTTATAGCAGAATGTGAAGGGCTTGGCGGCTAGAGGGGGGGGGGGGGGGGCCTGGAAATGTAAGGACTTGAGCACTTAAGACTGTTTACATTGTGTATTGAAGGAAATTACTCAATAATCTATTCATAGATATAGATTAGAGTTTCTTTTACTCTAGGATTTATATGAGAAATGAGAAAAGATATGACACACACACAAAATAAAAACTATAAAAGTTTGAATCTTATGGATTGTCTGCTCCTTTCTCATTCCCTTATCGCTGAATTGTAATGGAATTATTATTGTAAATTTAAAGTTCAGATCAACCTCTTGATCCAGCAACAAAGGTGTCTGCAGCTGTTTTACTCCGATTTCCAAAAATAGCCCATGAAAAAAAGCAGGTAATAAATTTATGTTCCTTCAATATTCCTCTCATTAACCTAAAATTCAATACAAAAAAATGTGGTTCAAAACACATTATCAAATATTCTCAGAAATGCCTATTTTATCATTTCTGAGCCTAATTATTTTTGATACATGTTATTTGCACTCCATTTGTCATAATCTACTTAATGTTTTTTCTGACAATCTGGCCCAGTAGCCTAACTACACAGTCCTGTCCAGAAAGCCACATTCCCCGAGCATTGCAGTTCAACGCACACAGCGATCAGCTTAACCACAAGGCTAAGATTAAGGCTAAAAGTGTTGATGGGAAACACCTGACCCCTAAAAGTTAGGGGGTCATTAGAGCTTTCTTGACAGGACTGTACGCTGAGATTCGCTGCAATATGAGTGTTAGCACTCAGACAGATACGCATCGTTACTGTGAATGATCAAATAGGGATTGGATATGGGTCATATTTTCAGAAAATGTACAATTGGCAGCTGGACACATTTAGTAAATTCTGCTAAATTAGGCTGCAATTTGGTCAATACTAGGTAAATTCGAGTATATTCGGCATTGCATTGATTCTAGCAATCATTTTGGTTAGGTTGAACCGTATTTGGAACTTTATTTTTGTCTGAAATTTGGGTTATTTGAGGGGATTGGTGAAGTTGAATTGTACATTTTTTGAAAATCTGATCCATATAACATCACAGAGCAGGTAAATTGGACAAAACACACTTAATAAGCTGAGGATGACCACTTGACCATCACTTGACCACAAGTACAGCTGCTTGACCCCAGGAAACAGAACTTGAAGCTTGAAGCACACTTAGTGCACTGTGTGTATGGTTACATCATGCAGCAAATGTACCAAAACTCATAAATTAATATATTATAAATCAAAATATAGATGCAGGATAAACAAGCTAGAGGTCTCATCTGGGTCTATACTGGCATCTGATATTCATCATATGGTTCAGATTTTCAGAAAATGTACAATTGGCAGCTGTACACATTTAGTAAATTCTGCTGAATTAGGCGGCAATTTAGTCAATACTAGGTAAATTCGAGTATATTTGGCATTGCATTGATTCTAGCAATCTGTTTGGTTAGGTTGAACTGTATTTTGAACTTTATTTTTATCTGAAATTTGGGTTATTAGAGAGGATTGGTGAAGGTGCATGTACATTTTCTGAAAATCTGACCCATAAAGACACAAGTTCATGCCTTCAATATTGTAATAAGGTAGATAGAATGTGAGAGGG